>RJWJ010008864.1:0-52013 GCA_004363605.1 Indri indri
AAAAAAAAAAAAAAAAGACTCATTTACTGTTTATCAAAGTCTGTTAAAGAGCATCAAGGCAATGGGTGAGTAAGCATGTTAGGAAAAGGCTTTATTTTCAATTCCCTATCAATTTCTCAAATCCAGAAGAAAGATGTTTTTCAGAATCTTTTTTTCTTTGTACTTTTTTCCCCTTCTCAATCTCACCTGTCATACTGAACTATAAAGTGTTAAATCCAAAGGTTTCCAGAAAACATTTTAGTGGTAGTTTTTCCCTGCCCAGGCTTCTGTGTCCTATTCCCATCATGCTGCTTTCTAACTTTGATCTCTAACTATTTTCATTTTTCTTTCTATGTTAAAGCAGTAATAGTAATAAATAATATCTAATATCTTAAAATCAGTATCTATCTGAATATTGGTTAACAATACTTTTCATTTGCATATATTTTATAAAAATCTCTTTCACACATCTTGTCTGAATCTCAAAATATCTCTGTAGGATAAATAGGGCATAAAATAGACAGCCAGTCAATACCACACAATCTAGTCTGATGAAGTGAATGTATTACTCTTGCCAAAGGAATACGTTTACTCTATGTTGAGTGGAGACTGAAATTTTACAAAGCTGTATCTACAAAACTGAATAATAGAGTAAGAACCAACATATAGCAACATAAAAGATAGCTTTAGAAATTTTAGAAGAGAAACACAGGTGACTCAACAATTACTTTCTCTCCACTGTTTATATATATTCACTGTAAATATAGATTTATAGGTGTATGTATATTATTTTTAAAATGCACAATATTCATGTAAAAATAATTTTAAAGATAGTGTTCCGAAATGCAGTGCTCAGAGCCTCTAAAGTTTTAAATTAGGTAATTATACAATTTAAGACTTTTTAGCTAGAAATGGCATGCTATAATTAAGAGAGTTTAAAGAATAACTTAATAAAATATTATTCTATATCTGACACTTTTCAAAATGACAAATTAAGAGAGGAATCATGCCCTTGTTTTGCAGATAAGGATAGTAAGTCTAAGGTTGATGTCCAAGACCACAGAACTGGCAAGTGGAAGGCCAAGATCTAAAAACCGTATCTTCTGACTCACAGTCCAACATATTTTTCCACAACCTTTAATAAGGTGTAATAGATTATTATAATCAGTATACCAAAAAAACACTATTGACATATGCTATTTGTCAAATTTATGGGTGAAAATTCTTTAGTCGATATGACTGTATTAAGCCATGGAAAAAGTTATAACTGACAAATAAATTTTAACAGCTTTATACATAGGATATTTTTAAAAGTTATTTTTACTAATCTTCAAATTTTTTCTAACTTTAATGAGGTCGAAAAACGACGTGTTTAGAGAGGTTAGAGAATTTACAGGAGAGTCCCTATTGAACATACGTGACTTCCCAGGAGCATTTTTGCCACCACTTGGGGGTGTAGTGTTCCTAATAAGCACTTTGCAGGAATTCTGAGCAGCTCAGACAAGCAAGTCTGTGTAGTGGGAGGGAGACCTGGGTTTTACATGCCAGGACAAAGTAGTTTGTCTTATCTACACTGAATGCAAGGCCTGGAGATAGTAGTCAGTCTAAATTCATCCTCCAACTATCTCCAATATGAAATTGTTTTCATGATATTAATTTGCCTAAATTGTTCAATCTCAGAGAATACCTCACTATGTATGAGCTATCCTGTGTGGGGCAGCAATTCCACTGAAAGCAGCTACATTAGTATGTGCCATGCTACATTCTCCAGTCCAAGGAGGTGAATAGAAATTTGCTTATTTAAGCAAAAGTCACTTTCGTCATTGGAATTACTGTGAGATAATTGACCCTGATGGAAGCTGCATCCCCCAGACAAAAGCAAATCATGAGAGCCAAGGTCAATTGTATTAATGCCCACAGTGAAAAGAGCAACTGTGATTGTCATAAGACATAATGTAAAAATAACGTAAGTATAAAAATACTTAAAGTTTTAAATGGCCGAAGCTTTCAAATTACATTGCAGTGACACAGATCTGATATGGTTTAATTAAAACAAAATTATCACAATGACCATTCATAATGATCAGAAAGGTTACTAATAGTGGACAAATTTGGTATTGAGAACAAATCAAAAGAATTTCACATGTACTCTGTTACATCTGCTTATGCAGGTTTTCTGCTTCTGCATCTGTACACGGCGTATTTCTTAAAAACTGGCCAGTCAAAAAATCGGTTCTTGAGTTTATATTGGTCATTTTAGGTGAGTCATTAACTCTTTCCATAACACAGGTATGATTTAATGTTTTAGAAATGAGGAAGCATGGCTTAATTTTAGTGAAAAAAAGCATGAGCTTTGAAATCAGGTAGACCCAAGTTGGAATCCTAGGTTTACCACGTACTAATTGTGCAACTTAACTGAATAATCTGTGTATAGTATCCTCAAAGGAAACAATAGAAAATTTAAATGGGTTTCTGAAGACAATTTAATGAAAGGAGGTATGGGTATTTTAATAGAATAAATAAGCAATAATGAGGCACTCAGAGACTCAAGAGCAGGATCAAGAAGCCTTTACTTCCCCCATGGCTTAGGACAAGAGGGAAGAAATAAAGAATCAGAGTCTAATGAGAGCTACAGCCTTGAAAGAAGTATGCCTGGCAGGAGCTACAGTTATGGAGTGACCACTCATGGCCAAGACTATGGCAGGAAATAAATACCATGGCTTTTTCCTTCTCTCAACTTCTGATCTCTTGAAGGGGTCACCCTTCGGTCAAACCCTAACAGACAACCAGAAATAAACTAGCAAGGAAGCCCTTGGTGGGGCAGTCAATAGTGGTCAGTCCTTAGGCACTGAGAAGGGCAGAGATGAGCAAAGAATTGTTTTGGGTTAAGGAGATGCAAGCAGATAAAAGCAGCTTACTCCCTTTGTCTCTTTTTCCTCATTTGTAAATGGGGATATGAATAAACTCTTGTTCAATAAAATTGCCATAAAGATGAAATGAAATGTACATAAAGGAGATAATGTAGTGCACATCATATCCTAGATGCTCGAAGAATAGCACTTATTTTATTTTTAATGGTAATTAATCATTGTGAAGGTAAATGTATATTCTCTATTAAAGGCCAACGACCATCCAACAATTTATTCCCCAGGAGGTATTTTGTATCTTCTTTAAAGGATGATTTTCTTTCTTCTTTGCAAAAAAAAAGTGAGACCACGGACAGAAAGCATTATAAAATTAAATTCTGTAATGCTGTGAATCATATGCTTCCTTGGGCTTGGATATAAGGGTCCTGAAAATACAGTCAGTTATTTATTTCAGACCAGTACAAGCCTGCTCAGAGAGCACATGAGTGAGCAATGATGCAGCCTTGGAATTCTAAACATAGTGTACCTTACACTCTACCAGTGTCCTATGAAATATCTCAAATGAAACTAATTCCAGGAGAAGCAAAAGCTTGCTTTGTTGAGGATATTAATATGCCTTTACATTTAAAGATATTGATAATAATCAAACACACTGAAGTTTGGCAGAGTGATGTGTTGCACGGGTCTGCCCCAATCATTCCATAAAGTAGTCTCCACCATCCTAAGCATTTTCTGCCACATCTCCAGCTTTTCTTGTCTTTAAGGTATGTGTCTCTATCTAAAATCATATTGACGCCTTCATGAGACAGAGACCAAGGCTATCTTATGCTCGTTTATGTCTAGCATTTCCTACAACAGAGCCTGATAGTAGAAATTACTAAATGAACATACACATACACAGAAATGCATGCACACAAGGGTGGCTGATGTGAGAATTAGACGACATGATATACTACAACCACTTTGAAATAGGCACTCAAATATGGTAGCAATTATTATTGTTGTTTTCATTATTATAGCTACTATTAAGAATAATGACAAAGTGGTACACACATGGTTAATATTATAGTGATGATGGATACTATTTTCCAAATTGACTGATTCTTGGTCATACATGACTGTACTTAGGAGAAGATTGGCAGTTTTTGTATTCAGACTGTGATTACTGCCAACTTTATGTTTACGGTGATGTTGCCAGCCAGAATTTGTAGCTTGAAATCATATCTCTCAAACAGTAGTGGCGATAATGTCCTAGATCCCAGGACAAAAATGCCGAATGCTGAATACCAAGTACTAAACAAATAATAAAAGAGAAACCTGTATACTTTTACTTCCAGGAAGATGAAGAAGAGGTGATTCTCTCAGTTTTTCCTATTAAGTACAAATAAAACCCCAGGGAATTATATATAAAATAAATATAAGAAAACTCTAAAAGGTGGAAAGAAGCAGGAAGACCAACTAGTGACCTAGAGACCCGAGGAATGACATGGTGGTGAGTTCTCTGGGTTTTCATTTCCTTCATATAGTCCACAGTTGGGGCTATTCTCCTAGTTTCATAACATTTGATGAAGATGGAGGTTATTAAAAAGACAAATATAGAAGATTCTGAATCATATTTCTCCTCCTAATGATTATATGTAGATACATGACTGACAGGCTTATAATTCATTCACTCATTTATGTATTCATTTAAAAAATATGTACTGTGTGCCTATTCTCTGATAGAAACTATGCCAGATCACAGATATACAAATTTGAATAAGATACAAATTCCTCCTTTTAAGGAGTTCAGAATCTAATAAATATGAGAGACAGATTTTTTTTAAAACTGTCAATTTTAGAACAATGTAGACATTGACATTGCTCAGGAGCTATGAACAGAGTATCATATAAAGTGAGTGGGGACTCTAACCTGGCTTGGGACAAGGGTGTCGTGCAATGCTCCTGGAGAACATGACACCAGAACTGAGCCTATTTATATTTCCAGTTATTCCCTATCTATCATGCATCAGTCATTATTCTGGGTTAAGATATAGATAAAAGCATTTCAGGCACTGAAGATCGAAACAGCATGATCTGGGCAAACATGACCAAGCATGATCCAGTGGTACCTCAAATTAATATTTATTAAATTGAGTTGAATTAAATTAAATAATAGTAATCTAATATAAATTTAATTAAATCTTTCTCATGTTGTGAAAAGAGGCTTAAGACTTGGGACTCCAGGTAAATGAAATGTAACTATAAAATACTGAGAATGGTTCAAATTTATAAGCTCTCAAATACACTCATATACAGTATCACATGTTTATAGCCACATACGCTGTGGACTGATGCCTGATATCAGAAAGGAATCTGCAACTAACTTACAATGCACAAACAGAGAACAGCACTTGATACTTCTGTGTGCAAAATAAAACTTTAAAAAGCTTCAGATTGCTTAGCTTTATGCACAGATTGCACTGTTCACTAAAATGCTCAAATTAGTTATGCAAATCCTGTGCCATGTGATGCCTCTCCACCGTATGTGACGAGTTACCATAGCAGTCAGCTTAAGCGCATATTTTCCATAGCAACCTAGGAATCTTTACCATACAGAGACCTAAGTGAGACGGAATTGAAAGCAATTCCACAAGCAATATGAAATATAAATTTTGGCAACGTCCCCCGAATCCTTCTTTAAAACTACATTACTTAGCATTGACTTTTAAATGCTACAGCCCCTGGGTGGTTCTCTTTTAGACTATATCAGCACCTCTTCCCTGTTGGAAATGTGAAACTCTTTGAGAACACATAACATTTATGATTTAGAGGCATAAAGGGGAGTTTTTCTCCAGGCTCATTCTAGAGAGTGGGTGAATTTTCCTCCTTCTACTGTGGAAGAATTAAAACAAGGGGTTAAGACCAAGTAGTGGTATCTGCAAATCTTCAATCTGCAAATTGAAGTTCCATATGGTGGTACGATGTATTTGTCGTTTTCATTGGCTCACTGTGTTGTCATAACTTCCTGCCCCAGACTACAAGGGTGGTATCAAACTGAGCTGGAATTTTCCCTTGTCTTGTTGGTCTTTTGAGAGCAGTTATCCATCCAGTTACATTAATCTCATTCTTGATATTTATTAGGAAGACTGTTTATCCTTAAAAGGTTGCTGGAATCATTGGCATACATGTATATAGTGGGAATGCATACATGAGAAACAGGATTCTAGAAGTTTCATTCATTTACTTTGGGCTTAATCTTTATAAAAAATCAAGCATATCTATACACAAATACAAGCCCAAGGAGTGGTCCTAGTATTGGAGCTAAATTTACTTGTGGGTAACATTACCAGTTGCTGTCCTTGGTTGAGTACTCATATGCCAGGCACTGTGTTAGCCCTCTAGATCCATGATAATGAAACTTCACAGCAACCCTGTGAGAAATGTCAGACTATCTGCATTTCCCAGAGGAGATAACTGAAGTACAGAGAAAATAATTAATAACCCACATATACACATACCAAGATACCTGACTAGAACATAATGGAACTAAGATTAAAATCCATGTTTGTCTACTCTAAGAACTGAACTCATTCCACTATTCTTTACAATGTAGGGAAAAAAGAAAAAAAGGGCTAAGGCTCAGAAAAAAGATTCCAATGTGGAACCCAAAGCTACACTCCAGATCGTCTGGGAATGCCTGAAAGAGAATACCCAGTAGTATAATAAAAGATAATGGGACAATCCTAGGCAGGTCTCAGAATGATATAGAATTGGGCCTTTGGGGATGTTGTCCTCAGTTAAGCACTGGCTCCATCCATAGTTCTTCTGGATTCTTTACATATTACATATCTGAACATTGCAAAGATATATAAGTCATCTAAGGCTGATCACAAACCTAACAGAAAACCTTTGTCATTTACTTTGGTACTCAGTATCCCAATGTTACTTGTCTTCTCCCCCTACATCTCCCACTGGAAGAGAACCGAACTTTTCTTGTTCTTCTATCATTTGGAAATAGGAGGCTGCCCATTTCAGAGCCAGAAGCTGTAACAGAAAGGAAAAGAACATATTTTTCTTATTCGTGCACTATTTGTCTACAGAGTATCCCCTTAGGAGAAATAGTCTGTTTGATCCCTAAAAAATTGTTGTGAAAAAGCAACCCCTTAAAATTCCATGCTGTGTGTTTAGCAAAATGAGCTTGCAGATTTTTACATTTACTTCTCATATTCTAAGACTCCCCTCAGACAAAGCTTGCAGTAGACTGCTAAACTGTCTGCTAAGGTGGAAGAGAAGGGTCTCATTTCCTATGACCATCCATGCAATTAGTTAGAGACTGTGCCTAGGAGTCTCTGAACCTGTACCTAACATTTTGGCAAGTAGATGGTCAGACTAATGGAACAAGTGTGCCATGGAGAAAATCATTATCAGAAGCTCAAATCTCTCCTTTTTAAAAGCGAACTGGTTATAAATTAGATGATAATCTAGGCTTTTCCTGCTCTGGATCTTTGGATTACAGACACCCATAGTCACCATAGTGATCAATTCAAAAGAAAAATCTCACTGTGTCCCTCTGATGCTTAAGCCCATCAATGGCTCCCCATTACCTGTCTAACATGAGACTCCCTGACCCAGCCCTCTTGCCATTCCTGCCTCCATTGCTCCCACTCTCTCCATATCCTTCATGCTCTGAAGTACTAAATCACTTGCAATTCCCTCCATACATCATGCTGCTTCTCATCTCTGAACATGTGTTCATGTTTGTCCCTATGCTTAGAAGGACCTACCTCCCCACCTGCTGCATTTGTCTGACCAACTTCACTCATTCATTATGGTCACCCCTCCCTTCAAGTTGAGTTAGATACACCTTTTCTATGCTTCACAGTACTCTTACATGGCTATTCATCACACTTAACACCATTGTATTGCAATAATAACAACATTGAAAAATATTATTTCTTCAGTAAAATCCCTTGTAGTAAAAGATCTGCTTTAGTTTTTAAAGAGATGCTTTAATAAGCCCACTTGCAATGTAAATGCTAAGCCTGATGGGGCTGCTTTCTGGGAGACAAGCAGACAAGGGGTGTGCATGCTGAAGGAGAAGGAATAGAAGACTTGGAAGAGGAAGAGGAGTATGAGGGAACCAGAACCAGAGGCAAAGGTGGAGAGGAAGACAGCAAGATAGGAAAATCTCATGATCTGAAATGTGACCTCACTGTGACTATCCAGTTCATCAGCAAAGTTACTCAATTCTCAAATTGTTTGAAGGAAATAAAATTTGGGGCCAAACTGGGAAAAAAGCTTTGCTTTAATATGCTCTTACTGGGAGAGACAATAGCCATGTGGATACAGAAACACTGGAGGAGGAGGGAAGAAATAGAAAGTAAGTTAAAGAAAGTAGAACAAAGTATGAGGAGAGTTTTTAACTGTCCCAGGCTACGGAACTGTGGTTCAATCAAAGTTTGACAACATGGCTTATGTAATTACATGAAACATTTCTGCTTCCCTGGCCAGCCTGAGGAATTTTTACTTGCTGCATCACCAAGGCTATCCCAGTACCTGGCATATTGTAGATGTTCAATAATCATTAGGTAAATCAATATTATTCATATTCTATATGAATTGCTGGTTTAAAATAAATTTATAATAATGGCATTTTGAGAATTTTTTCCTGGACCTTAGAGATAGCTAGAGATACCTTGTTTATTGAAAAGAATGTGAATTGAAAATTGAAAGCCTAAAAAAAACTAAAGTCAATTTGCCGAGAAATTCATTAAATGATTTTCAAAGCCATATGTGAATGAATCTTGGTTTTTCTGCCCGAGGGCACACAACTATTAGCTGGGAGAAATGTAGGGTCTCAGTTATGATGGGATGTCTCCCACATGTAAGGGTATCTGGAGATGTTGAACATAGTGCACCACCCCATAGTGGGGACTCAAGCCAGCTCCTTCTCTCACCTTGAGCTGAAAGTGCATCCATGGCATTTTTCAAGTATCAGGCTCCAATGTAGCAATTTTCCCAATAGGGACGACACTGGTATTGCCTGTTACTCTTTCAGTTTGCTGCAAATAGTTTTCAGTTTTCCCTGCCAGGATGCACCTGTTTGGGGTAAATACAAATGGATGAGGTAACACATCTCAACACAATTGTATTCTCTCAAAGTTCTGCACGGTAAAGAGACGCACCATGGGGATCACCAGCTCATTTTGGATTACAAATGCAACACCTTTGTGAGTTGTTCCACACATGGTATAGCAACTGGAGCAAAGGGAACTTGATGTGACAGTAGGCTGAGTTTGATTTATTAAAGGTGTAAAGGGGCTGCTCCAGAGTGGGGAGAGGAAGGGAATATCCAGTTACCATTTTATTGTTCCCATCTCTATTTCATCTGAAAACTAAATTGGCCACTGAAAAACCTTAGAGCACAGATTGTTAAATACCTTCATCTGAGATCAAACATGGCCAAGAACCTTGATAAGTATGGCCAGAGTTAGGATCCTGAACCTACCACAAACTGCCAACATACACAAACACTTTTATTTTTGTCTTAAGGATCATTGAAATCCAATGATTTTTTTCTGCTTTTCCTCATGGTTTAAGTTTTCTTTTTCTGAAAATGGTCAAAGAATTTCATGAATCATAGAATGGGAAATAATAGAAATGGCAGCTACCATTTTTTGAGCATTTACTGGGTGTTAGAATCTGTACTATGTCCTTTATATATAGAATCTCTAATTCATACAACATCTCTGCAAGAAAGCTGTTTTTATCCCCAATTTACCAAGAAGGAAAGTGAAGTCAGTGAAGTCAGGTATCTTGCTCAAGATGACATAGCTAGGAAATAATGATGCTGGAACTAGAATAGAGATCTAACTGATATATTCAGCAACTACAGCCAAATTGCCTCAGAAGTAAATGAAATAATATACATGAAAGCTCTTTGTAAACTGTAAATCAAAGGAAAAAAATATAATGGAAAGGGAATTACTTTGTACATAATTAGCTTATATACAACCATCATGGTCATTCTGTCCCTACGTGGTCTTTGCCAAGTCACCTAACCTTCCTAAGATTCAGTTTCTGCATGTGTAAAATAGGAATCTTAGTATCCATTTAATTACCTACTTCTTGTCACATTCTACTGCAATAGAACTAGTGCTAGAGAATATTAGATAATGGATGTGAAAGTCATTTGTAAACTGTAAAGCACCATGCAAATGTGAGGTGCTCTTATTAAGGTGAAGAATTATAAATTAGGGTATTTAGGGAAATCTAGGTCTTAAACAAGGACAAAGGCTCTCTCTGATTGGTGTCTGATTTCCTGATTTCCTGAAATCATTTCAGTTGAAATATTTGAATATCCCAAAACAAACTGCTTTTCCATGCTGTCATCTTTTTAATATCAGTGCTGGTGAGAGATCTTGCAAAACAAAAGGGCCCTTCTGAGAGTGGAAAGCTAAGCTACCTATTCACGAAAGACCTAGGTCCTGAGAGAAAGAGCCCCTTTAGGCTTGGAGTAATGACTCATATTCCTTCTGGGTTTTTTTTTTGTTTGTTTGTTTTTTGTTTTAAATCCAAAGACAGGTCTAGATGTGTCTAGAATGAAAACTAACTAATGATACACATTCCTAAGCTTATATACCAAATTTGGGGGGTATTTTACAGGAAAGATCTATAAAATTTTTATGGATTCCAGCCAGTAAATTCTGAATCTCAGGTTGACAAAGATGACCCCTGCTAGACACCTGTGGTAGTCTGTTCTTTATGAATGTAGGAGAGAATGATCATACTATCCTACCCTTAGGTTAATGCCTGTTAAGTATTTTCTACAGTGATTTTTCTAGTGAAGGTATAACAGTGCTTTCAACCAGTAATGGGTTAAGACTATTACTCTGGCAAGGAGGCGTCTTCAACTTGATTGTCATAGAAATAAATCATCTCCTGTTCAGATGTGAGGGATTTCCCTTGAAAAAGACATTTCTGAAACCAGAGGTAAGGCGAAAGAGGTGGGTGCTAACACAGGTAAATCTATGAGCAAACAATTCAGTGGGCAATATAGGATAGGTCATCCTCTTAGAATATTTTCTTCTTTAAAACAATCATAACAATCAAATTATGTATTAATATTAACATTACTACTAACCAACTCCCAGTGCCTCCCTCATCTTGAACCATAGTATTAATATATGCCAAGCAAATGATGAATACATGAAGAAATAAATGAATCTTTCTAATAATCTAAACTGACCCTTTACCACTATTGAGCTCTGAAATATTTCTATAATATTACATGATATTTATCTATCAGTCAGGATAATGACTTCAAGGCACATTGCAGAATCCAAAATCTTCCATATAGAGGAGATTAACTGGCACACATTCTGCCCTCAAGAAATTCTGTCTCTATTTATTATTCATCCAAGTAAATACTTTATTTCTTCTATGCCTAATGCCTAGCACCTACATACTCTGTAAATGTATATTGTTTTGAAATAGATGTGCCCTGAATAAAGCTAAAGGATTATTTTTATTTTAGTTTTTTTTTAATAAGAACATCTTTATGACTATTAAGTAAGCTAAAATTTCTTTTTTCGTTTTTATTTCAGGGTATTATGAGGGTACAAACATTATGGTTACACTTTATGTCTTTGCCTCACCCAAGTGAGGGTTAAAGGCATGCCCTTCCCCCCTACAATGTTCCCCGTGTTCTTTAGTTGTGGGTTTACCCCCCCCATCCCCCTAATTCCTGGAGAGTATTACTGCCATGTGATCACCCTAGTGTTAATCAGTTAGTACCAATTTGATGGCAAGTACAAGTGGAGCCCATTCTTCTGATCTTGTGGTGCCTCACTTTGGATAATGGGCTTAAGTTTAATCCAGGAAAGTATAAGAGGTTCTAAATCACTGTTGTTTCTTACGATTGAGTAATATTCCATCGTATACATATACCAAATTTTAATAATCCACTCATGGATTGACAGGCACTTGGGTTGTTTCCACATCCTTGCAAGTGAATTGTGCTGCCATAAACATTTGGGTGCAGATGTCTTTATCATAGAATGTTTTGTGCTCTTTTGGGCAGATGCCTAATAGTGCTACTGCTGGATCAAATGGTATTTGTATTTTTAGCTCGTTGAGGTATCTCCAAATTCTTTTCCACAGAGGTTGCACTAATTTGCAGTCCCACCAGCAGTGTAAGAGTGTTCCTGTCTCTCCACATCCTCGCCAGCATTTTTTGTTTTGGGATTTTGTGATAGAGGCCAATCTCACTAGGGTTAGGTGATATCTCATTGTGGTTTTGATTTGCATTTCTCTAATGATTAGAGATGTTGAGCATTTTTTTATATGTTTGCTGGCCATTATTCTGTCTTCTTTTGAAAAGTTTCTGTTCATTTCCTTTGCCCATTTGTTGATGGGTTGTTTGATTTTTTCTTGTTGATTTTTTTGAGTTCTAGATAGATTCTTGTTATCAGCCCTTTATCAGATGTGTAGAGAGGAAATATTTTCTCCGATTCTGTGGGCTATCTATTCACTCTAATGATAGTTTCCTTGGCGGTGCAGAAGCTTTTAATTTGATTAGATCCCATTTATTTATTTTTGTTGCTGTGGTGATTGCTTTGGGGTTCTTCTTCAAGAATTCCTTGCCTAGGCCGATGTCTGAAAGGGTCTTCCCAACATCTTTTAGAATTCTTAAAGTTTCATGCATTAGGTTTAAGTCTGTTATCCATCTTGAAAAATTAAAAACCCTCGAGTGAATTTTTTGCCTCTCCTTCCCATTACTTTCTCATCTATTATTTCTAAGCCTTAGGCTTATAATATTAAGTAATCGATATTTACTTTCAATCAACATATCCAGTAAATATTTATTATATAATACTAGATGTATCATATAAATATACTAACAAAGCAGAAGCTCAGAAGCAGATTTACCATGAAGCTAAGAAAGATTCCTCACTTGCATGAACCCCTTACAAAGCCCTATACTTAATTTTATAATTATAATTTGTGTTTTTTTCCTTAAAGTTCTCTCTCACAAATTATAGAAAATTCAGGGCTATAAAAATTAGGTCCACCTCAGAAATTCTGCTGTATGTTTTAACCTATAAGGTACATGTTTTGTAGACACAGGACCTAAGAATTACAGAGGTAAATGACTTGCCCAATTCTCATCTTGAGTGGCAGACTAATGAATGACCTGAGATCTTTCATCTCTAAATCCAGGACTTTTTAAAAAACTATTTGTATAAATTAGGGGCATAGAAGTGCCATTTTGTTACATGAATATATAGCATAGTGGTGAAGTCTGGGCTTTTAGTATAACTATCACCAGAATAATGTACACATTAAGTAATTTCTAATCCCTCATTCCACTCCCACCTTCTCACCCTTCTGAGTCTGCAGTATCTATTATTCTACACTTTATGTCCATACATACACATTATTTAGCTCCCATTTATAAATGAGAACATGCAGTATTTGACTATCTGTTTCTGAGTTATTTCACTTAAGATAATGCACTCCAGTTTCACCCATATTGCTACAAAAGATATGATTTCATTCTTTTTTATGGATGAATAGTATTGTAATACACACACACACATACACCACATTTTTTTTTTTACCAATAACCAGAAAGAAGATAATACACCCCATTTTATTTATCCAGTCTTCCATTGATGGACACTTAGGTTGATTCCATTATCTTTGCTATTGTGAATAGTATAAAATAAACATACAAATGCATGTGTCTTTATGATATAATGATTTATGGCCCTTTATTGCCCTTATATATACACCCAGTAGTGGGATTGCTGGATCAAATGGTAGGTCTATTTTTAGTTCTTTGAGAAATCTTCATACTGTTTTCCTTAGAGGTTGTACTAATTTACATTCCCACTAATAGTGAATAAGCATTCCCTTTTCTCCACATTCTCTTCAACATCTGTTATTTTTTGACTTTTTATAATAGCCATTCTAACTGGCACAAGATGATATCTCACTGTGATTTTAATTTGCATTTCTCTGATGATTAGCGATGTTGAGCATTTTTTCATATGCTTTTTGGCCATTTGGTTGTCTCTTTTGAAAAATGTTTATGTCCTTTGCCTATTTTTAATGGGGCTATTTGTATATTTTTAGTTGTTGTTGTTGAGTTTTTGAGTTCCTTGTAAATGCTGGATATTAGTCCCCTGTCTGATTCATAGTTTGCAAATATTTTCTTCCATTTTGCAAGTTGTCTGTTCGTTCTGTTGATTATTTCTTTTGCTGTGCAGAAGCCTTTTAGTTTAAGTCCCATTTGTCTATTTTTGTTTGTGTTGCTTGTGCTTTTGAGATCTTAGTCATGAACTCTTTGCCCTAGACCAATGTCCAAAGAGTTTTTCCTAGGTTTTCTTTGAGTAAACTTTCATGTCTTAAATTTAAGTCCTTAGTCCATCTTCAGTTGATTTTTGCATATGGTGGGAGATAGGGTCCAGTTTCATTCTTATGCATATGGCAATCTAATTTTCCCAGCACCATTTATTGAAAAGGATGTCCTTTCCCCAGTGTATGTTTTTGCTGACTTTGTCAAAGATCAGTTGTCTGCAGACATGTGGCTTTACTTCTGGGTTCTCTATTTTGTTCCATTGCTCTACATATCTATTTTTATACAAGTACCATGCTGTGTTGATTACTATAGCCTTGTAGTATAATTTGAGGTCAGGTAATGTGATGTCTCCAGCTTTGTTCTTTTTGATAGGATTGCTTTGGCTATTCTGCTTTCGTTTGGTTTCATATGAATTTTAGGATTTTTTTTTCTAATTCTGTGAAAAAACGGCCTTGGTATTTTGATAGGTATTACACTGAATTTGTAGATTTCTTTGAACAATGTAGTCATTTTAACAATATTAATTCTTCCAATGTTTTTCCATTTGTTTGTGTCATTTACAATTTTTTTTTATCAGCGTTTTGTAGTTTTCCTTGTAGAAATCTTTCATCTCCTTGGTTAAATATATTTTTGGGTATTTTTTTTTTTTTTTTTTTTGGTAGCTATTGTAAATGGGATCGCCTCCCTGATTTGGTTCTTAGTTTGGCCATTATTGGTGTATAGAAATGGTACTGATGTTTACACATTGATTTTGTATACTAAAAGTTTACTGAATTCATTTATCAAATCTAAGAGTTTTTTCAAGGAGTCTTTGGAGATTTCTATGTGTAAGATCATATAGTCAGCCAACAGATATAAATTTGACTTCCTCTTTTCCAATTTGGATGCCCCTTATTTCTTTCTCTTGCCTGATTGCTCTGGCTAGAACTTCAGGTACTATGTTGAAGAGGAGTGGTAAAAGTGGGCGTTGTTCTAGTTCTTAGAGGGAACGATTTTAACTTTTCCCCATTTAATATGATGGTGGCTGTGGGTTTTTCACATATCACCCTTATTATTTTTAGGTACATTCCTTCTATGCCTGGTTTGTTGAAGGGTTTTATCATAAAGGAATGCTGACTTTTACCAAATACTTTCTCTCCTTCTATTGAGATGATCCTATGATTTTTGTCTTTAATTCTTTTTTATGTTAAATGCAGGACTTTTTGATTCAGTCATAATAGTTTCTTCTCAGGTATGAAAGACACTGTCATATCCATGATCTCCAGGCAGTCCATTTTCATCATCACTGAGATCAACCACATATCTCACAGGTAGGCAGGTACTAACATATTTGAGTACCCACTACTCACCAGGCACTCTACCATGGTCTTCTCCCATAAAAACATACTCACTCACACTCTCTCACTCATGCATTCACACACACACATATACACACAAAATCTCTTTTGAGCCCCACAGAAATCTAGTGAAGTTGCACAGAGAAGCAAGCCTCCAAAAGGCTAACTTACTGGAAGTCTCATAAGTTAAAAGTGTGTGGTATTTAAACCTTTATTACCTGACTCTGAAGTCTACTGTGTTTCTATTATGTAATGCTGCTTCCTCTTCCTGTGCCAAAATTGGGCAAGCTAGTCAGTTTACAGATGAATCCAACTCTCCTGGGTCTTGGAAGACTGCCAGGACTTCTAGTGCATGTAAATAGTGGTTTTTCTTCAGTGACACTAAGAAGAAAAAAGCCACCACCAAGTCCTCTTCAGATTCAAAAGTCACAGGTGAGTATCTGAGATATATAACATCACTCTAACAGTTCATCTACTGAAAGGGAGACTTTTTCATGCCTGTATCCCTGGCACTGTCATGATTTCCTGGACAGTGGAGATAATCCAATAAAAATGTCACCCTATAATCCAAGCCTACTGTAATCCCCAGATCCACTCGTCAGATCCCAGGTAAGATAAGCTGTCAACTAAATTACTTATTGGCCTGCCAAAGAGCAGACTTTAATTTAACAGGAAGCCTCAGACAGTTGAGTTGCTGTCTCACTGGGGATGTTAGAAATGGTGATAGCACATGCCCAGATTTGGCCAAACGACATTGCAGCCCAGGTACTGAACATGGCAGCAGCTGAATTCTATGGCCTCACAAGGGATCACACAGGGTGTGAACCACAATGATGGCAGAAAACCTGAATAGACCTCAGCACCATTACCGTATGGAGTAGAGGTCTCCCAACACATCTGAAGGCCTCTCTGGGTAAGTGACTACATAGTCTTCTTTGGAGATTTATGTATCTGCTACAAGGGTGGCCTCCGGGACACCTCCTAAGAAGTCGCATTCTCAGGAAAGCAAGAACCATGGTATCCAGGGCAGAGTGCACCCTCAGACTAGGTCTAGAGCCTCTGCTCATTGTGGAATTAAGAGCACAGGGATATACCAAAAAATCATAGATTTGGTTCAGAACAATTATTAAAGACAACTTCAATTAAAACCATTCTACAGGGCCAGGCACGGTGGCTCACACCGTAATCCTAGCACTCTGGGAGGCCGAGGCAGGAGGATCGTTTGAGCACAGGAGTTCAAGACCAGACTGAGCAAGAGTGATACCCCATCTCTACTAAAAATAGAAAGAAATTAGCTAGAGAACTAAAAATATATAGAAAAAATTAGCCAAACATGGTGGCACATGCCTGTAGTACCAGCTACTCGGGAGGCTGAGGCAGAAGGATTGCTTGAGCCCAAGAGTTTGAGGTTGCTGTGAGCTAGGCTGATGCCATGGCACTCTAGCCCAGGAAACAGAGCAAGACTCTGTCTCAAAAAAAAAAAAAAAAAAAAAAATTCTACAAATCACTGAAAATACAGCAAGACTCCCCTCTCTCTTCTACCCCAAAGATTAAAATCCAGGATTTTCAGATCCATTATCAGGGCTCAAGATGGTTTTAATTTAAAGACACACAGCCATACAATGTATTCCTTTTCAATCACCTCCTTGTGGTGGCCTTAGTTCATAATGACCCTCACCTCTCAACTAAACTACTTACAGTCCCACAACCAGTCTCCCATTCTAGTTTCTTTCTCCTCTAGTTTATCTTCTATATTGCTACTGGAATACTTTTCTAAAGTGCACAGATAATCATGCCTCCCTCCCCTTAGAATATCTGTAGACTCTCTATTGCCTGAAGGATACAGTAAAAATCCCCTGGCCTCATGGACAATGCTTCTCACAAGTTTCTCCTCAAAATTACAAACTCACTTTCTAACTCTTCCTCTGATGAAACTTACACTCCAGGCACATAATTTGCCTTGCCATTCCCAGGACACAAATACTCTTTTATAACTCTGCCCCGTGGATCTTGGCTTCTGTTCCTAAAATGATCTTCTCTACTTCTAACCATGGAGAATCATTATTCACCTTTTAGACCCAAAGGAAACACTTTTTTGTGTGTGTGAGAAGCTGAACCCCATTCTCCCTAATGAATCATTCTGTCCTTTAGGATCCCATAGGATTTACACATAGAACTATAGAAACGCTTATCACAATGCATTGTAATTACTTGTTCAAATGAGTCTCTTCTCCAAAATCTGTGAATTTAGCAAGGGCTGAGTTCTGTCTCATTTTCCTTTGTATTACCCTGGATTGCTTCTTGGCCTTTTGGCTAAGATCAAGTGTTGTATTATCCTGGGCACTTGGCATGAAGTAGGTAGATTACAAGTGTAGGTAGATTATAACAGAATGAATGAATAAGCAAATGAACAGACATAATGGAAAAATAAAATATAAACAAAGGCAGAAAAGAGCGTCAAATGTGACACAAGACAGTAAGGTACAAATTAGTACCATATTTTTTTTTTTTACTTAATGATAATCATTTTTCCAAAGTAATTTCATTTGAATGCTAAACCATAGTAATTCCCCACAGTGAAAAAGACAATAGATGAACAACTATGTTTTCCCCTGGGACAGGCCAATTTCACTTACTATAAACTAATGATCCATCAATATATTGAATTTTGACCATGACCTATTAATATACCTTGGGTCAGCAAACTTTTTCTATGAATGAAAGACAGTAAATACTTTAGGCTTTGTGGGCCCTACGATCACTGTCATAACTGTTCAACTTTGCCATTATAGTGCAGAAGATGCCATAGACAATACTTAAATGAATAAAACATGAACATATTTCAATAAAACTTTACTTATGGGCCCTGAAATTTGAATTTTATGTTATTTTCTTTATTCATATAATATTATTAAAATATTATTTTCTTGATCCTTTTTCAACCATTTAAAAATACAAAAATATTCCTAGCTTACAGGTTGTACAAAAACAAGTAGTGGGCTATATTTGGTCCATGGGCTATAATATAGTTTGCCAGTCTACGGTTATACAAATTAAAAAAAAAAAAACAAAAAACCTTTGGCTACAGTGCTATTCCTTGTTTTGTTTAGTTTTGTTCCAAAGTAAAAGGATTTTTTTTGGTCACTAGAAATAATAATTCCTTGAGAATTTAAAAGAGTTAGAAAAAAATAAAAAGCAACATGGATGATTTGTCACATTGTATACAGGGGTCTATGCAGTTTATCTGGCTTGGTATGTGGACATTGCAGGTTGCAAAACAATGCTACTTTTTTTCTCCTTATCTCCTTTTTTCTGCTTATAAACAACAGGCAGAATGTTATACCAAAAGATTGATCGTGATCAGTCTATGTTGATTGGACAACTATTTGATGAAAAATTCAAAATATCCCATAAAACAAATTAATTGCCAAATGTTACTCAGTCTTGTTGATAAGATATGCTACACACAAATAAATATAAGCCATATTTTACTATCACAGCAAAATTATAAGACAGTCATTTTGGCAAATAATGTTCTTTGCCCTCAAGAAGATTTAGCCCATAGGCAGAAATTTCATTGCTGTTAGTTTAACTCTGTGCAAGAGCCAGAACTAGACTCTCAGAATGTCCAAAACCCTTTATGTGGCAAAATATTTTCAATTATTTATTACTTAATCAAACTTATTAGCTCCTCCTCCTCCCATTAGCTCCTCCTCCCCAGTGGTACTGAAACATTTTATAAATGATGAAATAAGACATTTATTATCTATTGAAGGTGATTGATATGACTAGTAAATAATAATGGGAAGGAAGGACAAGGTTATTTTTAAAGCAGACTAATGCATAAATAGTATAAATAATTGATTAGATAGGGTTGTGAAAATATTTCAAATGTGATGAAGCAACAAACTCCATTATTAAAGTCCGTTTAGTTATTTTCCAGAAAAGTTATGCTACCCCCAAAAAATCTTAAGGAACATTAGGAACCATATTGATCCACACTTCATTTTAGAAGATGAGCGAGCCCTGTGAAGTTTAAAGAAATTGTCAAGCTCAAATGGCAAGTCACATTCTGGCTTTCCAGGAACTGTGTTTGGCTCTTAAGATGTTAAGATGCTAGTGCTTCTAAACTATGTGGCATTTTCTTGTGGAACGAGAAGGACTGGTCCTTGGAAACCTTGGCAGACATCTGGGATTTTCAGAAACACAATGAGCATTCAAGAAATAATGTCACCAAAATTATATTTTCAAGGGAGAAAATGGGCTAAAGGGATTGGTATTTGCTTCTTTATCTAAATTCTTCCAACTTGACTGAACCATAGTACTTACAAACTGTCTTGCACACTATGTGTGTAGTTATCTCATTTCCTTTGTAAGATAATGAACCCTTTGAAAACAGATACCACATTTAAAAATGCTTTTGATATATCAGTTTCCTCATCTGAAAATGATAGCACATATAAAAGTAGTTACTTTATAAGGTTGTATGAGGTTTATTTAAAAATACATGTACATAAAACATATTTTAGCATATAGCAAGTATTTAATAAATGTAAGCTCTAATTAAAGGTGCTCAATAAATACTTGCTAAATAGGGAATTTATGAAGGAAGGAATAAATGAATTAATGAATGAATAGCATTTTAGCATCTGACTTGCAAATTTTTACCTGACTCTTAGATATCTACTGAAGAATATCATCAAGTCTTTAGGATGAGCAACTAGTATTACAGGATTGAATATAAGAATATATAAATCCCTATATATAACAGGAATAGGAATATATTAAGAGTTTGTCTCCTATTATATTCATACTCACTTCTCTACTCCAGCCATACCAGCCTGGCCTATTTGCTCCTTGAAAATCCCAAAACATGCTCCTACCTCTAATCTTTTCATGTGCTATTCCCTTTGTCTTCTCCTAGGTAATACATGGCTTGACCTCTCACCTCCTGCAGGTCTTTACTCAAATGTCACCTTCTCAGGGAGGCCTTGCTGAACCATCCTATTTAAAATTGTGCACCCCTCCACCCACACACAAATATACACTTCATATTCCCCTGCCCTGCTCAGTTCTTTTCTTCACAGCACATATATCATCACCTGACATAAAAAAAAATGTTACATATTTCTTTTTATTTGGAATATAAACTCCATTATGTCTGAGATTTTTGTTTCATTCACTGTTTTAGAACACAGGCCCTTAGAACAATGCCTAGCCCATAGTAGGTGCTCAATGATATTTGCTGAATGGATGAAGAAACCACATAAATATACAATTTTAACATAAAGAACAAAGGTAGCATGGCTCTGCCCATTTACTGCAAAAAAAAAAAAATGATTGGATGATAACTATGTTTCAGGTATTGTGAGAGCCACCTGAGTGAGTTACTAAGATAAGTACGACAATCTCTGCACAGGGGTTGGAGCTAACAAACTGGCATTGTGGGTTTCAACAGCATTATTAATATTTCCTTCTTGTCAAAAACTCAGCTCTGCTCAATGCCCCTTTCACAGATAGCAAATCAAAAATCCTAGCAATCCTAGCAACCACTCTGCAGGCAGAAATGCAACCCAGTAAGAGAAACACTAACTTCAAGTACACCCTTACCTTCTGCTCACATCTTGATAAATTCAGGGAGTTGATAAACATTTAATGAAGGCCTGCCAAGGTCCTCGCTCTGTGATAGGTACAGTGGTAGATTAAGAGGATTTGAGCTACAGCTACAGACTTCCATGGAGAAGAGAACAATGTTAAAATTAGGAACAGGTAACTAACAAAAAAAAGATTTTCAGTAACTTTGAAATGTTTGATTTCAAACAAAATACTATGGCATTATACTATGATTTATAAAGAAGGGAAGATAAACCTCTTTATTTGGGATGATTTATGGGCAGAAATTTAGTGAGTGATGGTGGTGGTGGTGTATGCTCTATTTTTGAGAAGTTCGTTTCTTACTAATGAAAGTCCGAGTAAAGCTACCAAGCAATGAGGCATTGTGCTAGGTACCTTCACCTATGTTTTCATATGATCCTTGTGACAACTCAGCAAACTTGGTCATATTGTTCCTATTTTTATGGAGAAAACTGAGGCTCAGAAAGATTATTCAACTTACAAAAGGTGCTTCAGAATTGCCTGATGCCACTGGCCATGTTCTGAAGACCATGCAGGGTTGCATATGGTCATGGACTAAATGTGCAGCACAGGAGTGAGTTTTGCAACACTCGAGAATTAACAATTACCAGACACCCATAGTGAATGTGTGGAACATACAAGGGCTCTCTTGTCAGCAGGTGGCCTCCCCCTCAACCACATCTCCCATATTATAGGGATTCAGGCATTTGTTCTCCTCCAGACATGATGCTTCCATGTAAACTATCATTGATTGTGGGCTTATGACACTTGGAACCTTTAGAACTGTAAGGAAAAATCAATGTGGGTGTGAGAAATACCCTTTAAAATCTATAAATTAACTCACTTAATCACTTATTTATCCTGGTTTACTCTCCTGAGAGACAAAGTCTCCAATAAGAAACAAGTCTAGTGGGAAGTCATCTGCTCAAGCTCTGGGCAAAGTGTGTATAGTCCTTGTACATCCACAAAGAGACAGTGTATTATAGCACACACTTCACTGGACTTCAGGCCTGGGGATCAGTAGACCTGAGTTTGAATTCCAGCTCAGTATTCACATGCCAAAAATCTTCTGACCAGATCATTTTACTGTATTCACATTTGTACAATAAGAAAGTGAAGGTAGAGGGAATTTATTGTCCCTTCAAATTCCTAAGGCCTGAACTGACAAAGTACACACACTCAATACAGGCTTCTGCAAGCCATAAGGACCTTGGAACTTTTCCATGGAGCTCTTGATCTGATAAGACCATTTTCAACTACTATTTCTTCTGAAAGAGTTGCCATCTCTGAGAAACGTGCTATTAAAAACACCACCAAAAAAACAAAAACAAAAGCAATTAAGTTCAGGAATGCAGTAAACTGTGATAAATGTGTATTAATTGACTCCTGCTGGTGCTTATATTGCTGTCTCTTCTGCCTGTCAGACACATTTCAGGCTCCTATAATTACTGAAGGCAACCATCTCATCCAAAGATATCCTTATTGTTTAGTCTGTTTGGATTAGCAGGTGATTCCAGCAACTTCTGTTCAGCAGCCTTGTTATTTCAAATCACATTATAAACCAGCAGGATACAAAATTATATTGATTCATATAAGCATTTCAATTATTGTCATTTCCATAGACATACACCTTGCCTCACTTGTTCACCTTCACCAAATATTCACAGGATGTTTTCTGTCCCCTCGGTTTATTACCCTGCAAATGCCACTGTGTTACCCTACCTTGGCTAGAATCTGCTCCATATCTTATCTGATCTCTTAGCTCCTCCTGCCAAACCTCCACCAGGAAAACATTTAATGACTTGATATATAACATATATCCTCAGTGTTTAGTTTTTGTGTTTTGGTTTTTTGGTTTTTTGATCCTCATCATGCATCCTATTTAAATGTCCACTAACTTGCTCAAATATTTGACTTCTGGAATTCATTCAGCATCTACAGCCTTGTTAAACTATTAGAGATGGTCTAGGAGAGATATGCAGGCAAAAAATACAAATTTATCCCAATACATAGCTTGTAACTCTGTGCTGCTATCCCCAAACAAGTGCAATTTCTTTCTGAAATTGTTCTTTAATTTTTCAGTATAAGAAATACTATTTCTCAGCAAGCTATGTCCTCTTTACCTTTATTAACTTGAACATTTATGCCTAATTTACTTAGTCCAGTCCTATCTTGGGCCTCAGGGAGATTCTAAAGATAATGCTTTATTCATCTGTGCATGACATGGTAGAGAAAGTGATTGCACAAAGGGCACACTGCCCTGGCTTAAGGTGCCATGTCCTCTTAACAGGACCACTTCTATAGCTGCCTTGTCTCTACTCTCAATTTTCTTTAACCCTATCTCCCCAAAGCAATCAGAGTAACCTTCCCACCAGAAAATATTATTTTTCCAGTTCCTCATTCAAAACCCTTTAATATTTCCCCTTGCCTATATGATAAAATCTAAGCCTGAATATTCAGTTAAGAATGGAAATAGATTCTTTAACAACTTTTTTTTTCTGTATGACAGGAACTGGATTGAAGAGTATTAACAAAACTCAATTTGTTGACTAACTTCAGTACACATGACACTGTGTTGCACACTTTAAAGAAACCATCTACTTAATCCCTAATAATCCTGAAGAGAATTAATAACCCCATATGTAGTTGAGGAAAATGAAAGTGATCATGTAAGTGATGATTAACCATATAAGTTGATAAAGTTCGTAAGTGATGCGTAAAGACTCAAATTTTCCATATGTTAAAGTCTCTGCTCCTTCCACTGTAAAAACATGTTAGGGGGGCATGATGGAGTTAGTGAATAATAAGATGGGCTAGATAGGAAGGTGGTTAAAATTATACCGAAAAATAAATATGAATTAACACTTAATGAAAGCCAGTTAAGAAACTAGTAGAAAAACTAAAAATTTCTATATATGTGAGATGCATTTCTGATGTGATTTCATGGAGAGGGTTTAAAATCCAGAAAGTGTTCAAACCTGACTCAATAAGAAGTAGAGAAGCAATTTAAGTTTTTGAGCTTGGGAGGATGATACTGACTGATCAAAGTAGAATTTTTGGAAAAGTAGTCTGGATACAGTAGGTGTAATCCTTATCTCGAAGATCAGACAGAAGAGCATGCTGGGACAATAGCTGGAGGGTAAAGCTGTGGAAACAGTGGAAGTTAAGGGGAATATTGGGAGGATAATACAGGCTGGGACCAAGTACAAATGGTCAAAAGAGGCTAAGCCAGAAGTACAAACTTAGAGACTGACAGAACTATAAAGCAAAGACTGAGAGCCAATTTCTTCTGTTGGTTGGTGGGTTCACAGGTTTTTTATTTTACTATTAATATTATGTTTCTTAATCCAGATATATGCCATGTATATGCTCATATATGCCTTAAATACTTCAGAATTTAAAATGAAATAAAAGATTGATAGACAAATTTTGACATGGAGGTGAGGGAAGTTTGCAAAATTAAATGTCCAATAGCCGTGTCAGAATAAAAAGCTGAGAATTAATGTGGGGTCCACAAGGACTGGATAGGCAGGCAAAGGAAATAAAGAAATTAGAGAGGTGTCATTAGGTAAGACAGGGTGCTGCCATTGGAGCTGCCAAGATTTTATAACTGTATGCTCTGTGAGACATTCTATGACTTTGGTTCTTGAAGCAATCCAGTTATTAATATTTCTGATATCATTCATGAATAAGGATGGAGGAAATTACCAGAGGCAGTGAACAAGCTACAAGGCTTTTACTATGTTTGAGGACTGAGGTGTTGAAGACCAGGACAAGAATACTTGATGAGACAGTAGAAAGAAATGACCTGAGGCCTCTGTTTTAAAGGGATAAATAATAGTGAGTACTAATGAAAGAAAGAGCAATTGTAGAAAAGTCACACCAAAGGTCTTCCTCTGATTTTACTCTCCAGTTAACACATATGTTCTTCTCCTGTCATTGATCTTCTCATATTTAACCTGCCAATGAGGCCAAAGGAATTCTCCTTTGGTGGGAGTAGTACACAGGAATATAGATGTGGAGGTGCCAGAGCTAAGACGCAATCAAATCAATTGTTTAAACTGGACATGTAATTCTAGCCCAGTATATCATCTCGGAAACATAATTTCAGCTCCATTGGCTGCTGTAAAAATGCAGAATAATTATTTATTGAACTGCTATGTGTTGGTATGCTGAAAAATGGCTTAGAGCAGTGAAAAAAATGAACTTGGCAAATGGTAGGACAGTTCCCATGTACCGATCCTGCCAACACAATTGCCACAGTATCACTTTCCGATAATTGTATAGTGCACTCCACCAAATGAATGGTGAATCTCTGGCTGAGTCTTTTTTCTACAGAGCCCCCCTCAGGCTGTCTCCTCAGACTGATCTTACTACCATCAATGGTGTGTGTTTCAGGGAATAAAAATACATTTTATATAAGCCTGCATAAAACAAGAAAAATAAATATATATAGTATTATGATAGATTATTATTCCCAAATAATCACTGCCCTCCCTGTGTGAGGTATATACCTTCCTGCCCCATTCACATTGGGCTTGACCATGTGATTTGTTTTGATGAACGGAATGTGAGCAGAAGTGGCCACTTCTGACTAGAAGCTTTAAGATTCGTCATATAGTCCCATCTTTGCTATTTTTCTCTGCTTGAAGACTTTCATATATACCATAGGGGCTATTTCTTCAGCTTGGATCCCAGAACAATGACCCATAACGGACATGAAACATAAGCAAGAAGTATATTTTTCCTGTTACCAGCCATTACAATTCTGGATAAACTTGTCTGTGCTGACTGAAATGAGGATGAATTGTAAAGACACTTTTACATTATTCTTAGATATAGAGAAGCATCATGATGAAGTGAAAAGACCATGGGCTTAACAGCTAAACTGGACTAAGTTTTAATCATGCTTTAACTACTTAAGCCTAGTTGACTTTATTCATTACTTAACCTCTCTAAACCCTAGATTCCTTTCCAATCCCAAAGTTAATAATAATCCTTTCTTTCAGAAGTGTTCTTACAAATGAACAGGTATCACATGCAGTGCACTTAGTACAAATAAAGCCCTCAATAATTGCTAGTTAAATCAAAATATGTACAAGACATTGTTTGCCTTTGCTACAGCAAAAGTGATCACATTTTCCATACTAAAATTCGGGATGTATCCTTAAAAATAAGTAGGATAGAATATCCTAACTCAGGTACACATTAAGAATGAGAATATATGGTCCTTTAATTTAGAATGCAAGTCCACAGAAAGGATTTGAGGCTAAGAATATAAGACAGCAATGCTGCATTAAAGAAACTTGCAATGAAGTTGGGTAACTGCTAACTACACAGGAAACATTAGTGAAAAATACATAATATTATATGTAATATGCAAATATCAAACATCAATTACTTACCATGTTTTCAGTGATTTGTACATGTTAGGTATTATACTTAGTGATATTTATTCTTAAATTCTTCCTTACCCCTTACCACCTTCATTTTACAGATAAGGGCACTGGGGCTTGGTGGGAGAAAGTCTAAGGTCAAATGACCGGGAAGGGGCAGAGGCTGCATTCAAACCTAGATCTGTCTTTCCACAGAGCTCTTAACGACTGCCCTTAACTACTTCATTAATAGTAACATTCCCTGCTCTGGTACGAGGAGGCAAGGATGAATGAGGCTTAACTACTCTGTGAGACAGATCGTGTCTCCTTCATGGGGTAAAAATTTAGGGGATCTCTACCTTTTAAATTGTGTAGCATTCTCTGCCCGAATGACATTTAGACAGCAGGTCTCATCTGATTTTTGATTAGCAGGAGGAGAAATTCAAATGAACAGGCACAAACCATTGCAAAAGGAAAGAGTTCTAGAGGTGAAGTGGGAAAGAGTGAAAAACGGTTTTCGGTGAATTCATCTAAGTTTATCTTCCAATTCAACACTGCCTAATAAATCTCTCTACTCTGCATTTCTACCTGCCTTCACAACTTTATTTAGTAATCCACCCCTTCAATGTCTAAATAGAAGGCAAACACTCATATTTAATTAAGTTTGCCCTCACAGAAAAAAGTTGAACTGCTTTTAAAATGCAGTTTCATGGGATGTATTACACCTTACAAAGCAGACATCATGACTGCCGGCTCTCAGAGGGCTTGCAATTAAGTTTAGGAAACAGAGCTCAAACTTATTAATCCAACAATTAATTAAGGACCATTTAAATTCAAGGTACTGTTCAAATTTCTAAGAACTGTAGGAAAAAAATTGTCGTGATCGAGCAATATCAGCCATAGGCACAGGAGAAGTAATGACAATACATGATACGTATTTGCCAACCTTATCCTATCTCATGCATGAAAAGAGGAATTCTGAATTCTGCCTTCCTTTCTCTCTCTCTTTTTAAAATCTATTTGAAGCTCACGGTTAGAAACTTTGTTAAAAACAAGAATTCCAGGGACAACTAAAGAGGGAGAAGTCAAACGAAATAAGTTTGTATCAGAAACTTAAACGTCTGGTCAGCACCAGTCTCATACCAAATATGGCCAAATACAGCATTAATTGAAACACTCAGGTTCTGTAAGGTTGATTTAGATTCTGAAGCAGCAAATCTTTTTGGTCTTTGTTAAAACACATTTTACATATAATAAAAAGAAATGCTTTTGGAGTAGGACAAACAAAAGCCTGGCTCTTCCCGGAGTCTTAAGCCATTCTGGTCTTCCAAATGGTTATAAACTTAACAACAACATAAAACTGGGACAACTCCAGGGACACAGCGAGGAATAGTGACCAGGATTCTAGCAAAATAAGGTGGAACAACAAACATAACCCATTTTTTATTCAGCCATTGGATGACTTTACTTATGAATCACTATTATTAACTGTATCACTTATTTATGTTATTTATAGGCCTAAAATTGAAACCCAAATACTCTGCTGATAGAAAATTTCTTAAGCTTACAAAACTGCTGAAGTTAGGCACTCCAGAAAGCAATTTCTCCCCAGTGTGGATTATATCCATGCCATTTAACACAAGTAATTAAACTGCTAATAGCAATTTTGCTCAGCAACATCTCCCAACTTTGTCTATATCCTAAGGCCTCATCGGTGCCAGAGCATACCACCTAAAGATGAAGTATAAGAACTGTGAGTATAAAACATATATTTTGCTTAATTGGAATATGGTACTTTGTTATTTAATAAGCTAAAGTCAAACTTTTCAAAATGAACTACAGAATAATTTTACAAATTTCCTGTCATTGAATCCTTACTCCCAGAGAAGATAATTGAAAGCTTTCTCTATTTAGTGAAATCTGAAGTGAAAAAAAGAAAAAGAATTGTGATCGATTTTCCTCTATGCCACAGAATGCCCCCTGCTCCCACTCCTTCACTTTCCCAGCAGCCTGAAACCAGGAAGCTTACAGAGCTAATGAATTCACATCAGCAGGCAAAGGCAGATGAAAGCCAGTATCAGTACAACGTCCAAGATTCACTTCAGCTGGATGCTTATTTACTGCTTGTATGATAAGGAACGGAATAGAATGGAATGAAAACTGACATTTGTCTCAGCCCTACAATGTATTGGACATTGCTCTAAGTATTTTACACACATTCTATAGGATAGTGACTTAGACCACACTAGGTTTGCACATTGACATTGTACCTCCTAAGTACATCATTTAGCTTCTCTGAGCCTCATTTTTCTCATCTTTAAAAAGGGACAAATTGTTTTTACCTTAGTGGGTTGTTATGAAACCAAACTAAGATAAAGGAAGGTCTATTCAGATCCAGAAGCAGCAAACACTTGTGATCTCTGGATTAAGGTCTCATCTTAAAGGCAATAAAAAACATTGTTTTTCACACAGCACAAATGTCAGGTTCTTCCTGAAGTCAACTGGCTTTTCTGGACTTCCAAATGGCTATAGATTTCTCAATGACAACATGCACAGAGTTATGTACATACTTACAAAATAGGGCATAAAGGGAATGGGGCAAATATTTATTTCAGGCCCTACCATGTACTAATTTAGCATTTTATATCCTTCATAAAATAGAATACACACAAGTTGAAGGGAATTTCTCACAGTAAACAATAAATATACTTCTATGGAAAGAAATGGTGTTAGAATTTCTAAAATCTATAATTTTAGGAAGGTCCTTTACAGAGTACAGTGGAAATAATTTCTAATGTAATTAGAAATTTCAAATAGTTTTTTTCTTTGAAAATACTAGACCAACAGATAATTCTTAATTAGATGTGATAAGTAAATTGTTTACCTTAGTTATTTCCAAACTAAAAGTTTAGACTCCAAATCTATTCTGAAAACTCAGTAAAGCTAACCTACCACACCTGACTTCCCAACCTCCATCTCTTGAGACAGATCTTTTCCCATCTAGGTAAACTTTTTCTCCTATTTGTTCACAACCTTCAAGGTAAACAGCTCTTCTCTTTCCTATTCTCTTCCCTGATGTTATAAATTCTTTGAAATTTTCTTTGCCTGTTTGACAACCTATGCAAACTCCCACTTCTCGCTTCTCAGCCCCCATGACACATGAATCTGGCAGGCAGTCAGAGAAGAGCACACTGTGGAAAAAAATGGATGGTGAAGTAATGGAGAGAGCTGCACTCGACAGAAAGAAAGCTATGAAGGGAAGAGAGGCAGGGCACTGGGACTGAAAACGGAGGCTTATTTATCATGAGGTACATGACAAACATTTTTTGGAGGAATAATTGATCACTCTAATCTCATAGGTGACCTTCTCTAATATACACTGAGATTTGGAGTATTAGGAAAACACAAATGCCAAGGATTTCAGTCTTTTCTTGGAAAAAAACAAATAGATTAAATATGAAAGAATTTCTCTGAGCTAACATCAGGATACTAGTATCCGGAAAGGTGTTAACATAAATTGATGGAAAAAATTTTGTCATCAAATAAGTTTGGAAAATGCTAATATTTCAAATAATAGGACTTTTCACTGACTTTAATAAGCTAATATGTAATGTACATCTCCAAGACAGGGATTAATGACTTTAATAAATAAATAACTTTAATAACTAAGGTTATTAAAATTTTGATTTTTTTCCATTTAAAAACAAAAACAAATACTCCGAAGATGGAAGTTGGAAATTATTTAGGAAACTGTCTTATACTCACTCTCGGCTATTTACATTGTTTTTAGAGCCAGATTTCAACTTTAAGATGGCAGGAATGCTTTTATTTTGAAAACTCCATCCTCAGAGCCTAACATAGATGATACTCAATAAATACTTAATAGAGTTAGTGTTTAGAACTGTAGCTCTGGAGGTAGACAGGCCTACATCCAAATTTTTCTGAGTTGGCTTTTTAATAGATGCAAATATAGGTAACTTAAACTTTCTAAGGCCATGTTTCCTCATCTGTAAAATGGGGATAATAATAATATTTTATTCATATGGCTTTATATAAATTGGGGACCAATTTATATAATGCACATAAAGAGCTTAGCACAATAATCAATATCTGGGAACTGTGCAATAAATATTATTACTATTGTTGTCATGTAGAGATTTGTCCTAATACATACAGTTTTTCAACACTAAAGCTTGGCTGGGAGGCAGCCATCTATTTCAAAGGCTATTCCATTGAATACATTTTAATGCTATATAATCAATGAATACAAATGTGATAATAAGGTGATTTTTTTAAATCATAGTAAAGAGTGATCTAAAATGATATCTGGTTACCTCTTCTCCCATTTTCCTTGGAAAAATGTAAAATTAAATAACAAAAACTCAACTGACCTTAAACTTCTCTAGGCCCACAAATCATCTTTGCTACTAAAACAGAATGAAGAATTACAGCATGGCTACACAGCCTTAGAATAAAAAAGACAGGAAAGCAGGAATTCTGAACTTAAAAATCCAGCTCTCAGGTTTTGTTTCACTTACTTCCCTGTGGCAGTTACTCAGTATCTTAAAGCTCAGTTTTCTGATTATCTCTGTAAAATATGGATGATTTTTACAAGATTCCAGTAAGGGAATTAGTAATTAATAATTGTATAAGGGAGTCTGAAAATACAGACTACTATAAAATATTCAATACTTAGCCAGAGATTTACCAATAACTTTAATACTATATTTTTTATTGTAAACTGAATGGTCCATATTAGAAGGAAACTGGTAGGGCAGGAGTAGGGGAAAATAGTACTATTAGAGCACTAATATGCCAGTTACTGTGTTTTATTGAAATTTCATCACAATGATTCACACAGGGAATAGGATTTAGTCTTCATTTGATAAACCAGAAAACTAGGGCTCAGAAAGATTAAGAAAATTGTCTAAGGACACCTATATAGTAAAATCGGGATTAAAAACAATATCGGATGGATATCAAAGTCCTTGTCTTTTTATTGTACTACTCTAACCTTCCTCATAGCTATTTTCCATTCATTTCTTTAACATTTTTTCTATTCTAGAGATTACCTTTATCTGGAGTAATCAATTTATCAAAAATAAGGAAGACAGCCTTTGCCCTCAGTGATCTTATGGGCAAGGAATACAAAAATCCACCTCATCTTTGTGCACTGCTGTTTGCAATGTAAGAAGTCTTATATCTTCTACTTCTGACAACATGTAATTCTATGCCATAACACTAATTTTATTTTTCTTGTTAAAAATCCATAATATTTTAAAGTATGCCATACACAGGGCTCTCAAATGAATAACTTATACCCAGAATTCATAAAAAATATAGTTCCTTGCAAACAGATGATTATGAGTGTATTGCCTATATATATATATATATATATATATATTTAAATTATATATTTTAACAAACAAAAACTTTTTCAAATAGAAGGTATAGAAAGAAATGGTCTAAAGTGTGCACTTGCTGAAGTTAGCAGGTTCCCAGAATTTCATCTCGATTCTTTTTGGTATAGTCTTGAAGTTCCTGAATTTAAACAGAGAATAAGTCCAAATAATGTATAGAGACACTGGTTCAAATAAGAAAGATCACCGAATATCTGAGTTTGAAGACACTGATGAGAAGGCAAGGTGGTGGAGATGTACGTAACCGTAAATCAAAATAAGAATACTTTGCAACCCCTGCTCATTCCCCTAGATGGCTCCCAGTGCCAAGGAGCTCCCTATTAGTAAAAACTGCCATAAATCTTGACCTGTTTATTTTACATTTGTAATCAGAGTCACATGGGCAGAAAGAGGCAAAAATGTCCAATTATTTTGAGATTTCATGAATCATCAGACAAATGTGCTGAGTGAAGAAGGAAGGTAGAAAACTGCCCCATTGCTACAGGAATTGTCACCTAAATAAAGCACAGGGGCATTCGAGGAAGCCCCGGTATTACATAGAGAATAATATCAGTGAATTAATCAGTGGAATAATAAATGTAATCCTGAAAACATTATTTTCCCAACCTCAACACAGCAGCGACATAACATCCTTGCTGATACATACAGAACAGTGGTTCTCAAAGTGTGGTCGCCAGACCAGCATCAAGAGCAGTATCATCTGGGAGCTTTTAAGAGATGCAAACTCTTACTGAATCAGAAACTGAATCAGCATGCTGTTTGTTCCTTAATCACCTCCAGGTGATTCTGATGCACCTCAAAGTTTGACACTACTAATTTAAGAATATTTACACACATAAGCAAAGTGAAGTCTATTTAGTGATTACCTTGAGTACTTTTTAAAGTCAGGAAATAAAAGAAAATGATATTAACTAAGCTCCTATTATGAAGCAGATACCTGATACTTCATTTAATTCCTGTTACCTCATTAGGTACATATTGGAATACTTGTATACCTCAGATTACCATGGCAAGAGCCTCCACTGAATTTACTGTTGATAATAAGCCCACCTCAAAGTACGCTCCAACTGTTTATTAGTAGTTCCCAGGATGAGGACTTATATCTGCCTGGGAAAAGCTTTCTTTACCAATGACTCATACTGGGCTTAAGGGAAAGGACCCTGTCTTCCTCTATTTTATCCCAAGCACAAGAAATAATAAACGATCAAAACAAAAACAAGGATACCATGCCATATGTATCAAACAACAAAATCATTTAAGTATTGGTGAAGAATCAGGAAAACGTATAAATTGCTGTTGGAATTGTTACGACCATTGAGAAAGCAACTTGGCAATGTGCTTTGAAGTTGAAGATGCACAAACCCACTGCCCAGTAATTTCATCTTTATGTATAATCCCTAGAAACTCTGGCACAATTGCACAAGTTGTGTATAAGAGTGTTCACTATAGAATTGTTTGCACTAGTAAAAATTGGAAATAATCAGTAGGGGGATAAATAAATAAACTGTTCATTTGTTGTAATACTATGTAACGATAAAAATGAATGCAATAAAAACAATCACGTAAGGATAAACACCATGATACCATTTATGTAAAGTTTTCAGACCCATAAAATAGCATCATATATTGTATATGGTTATGTATGTATGCAGAAAAAATTAAAACTTGAATGTGTGTGATACATAATGATGTTAAGACCAGGATTACCTTGGGGTAGGAAAGAAGGAGAAAGGGATGAGGGGATCCAGCTTTTGTTGTGTCTGTTTTGTTTCTTGGAAGTGAGGTTGGGAAAGAAATGAAAAATATTAACCTTTATTAGCTCTGTGTCCTAAGTATATGGGTGAGATTTGTGATGTTTTCCATGTTTTTCTATATGCTTGCAATATTGGGTAAAAAACTTTAATTAAAATATCAAATGTTAATTTAGATGTAGTAGTAGTTTGAAAAAATTTAAAAAGTACTCTGATAACACCAGGTATAAGTTTCCAACTTTTTCATCTGTTTGGTTTACGTGTTTTGTGGTATTCTTTGTATCTACAACAGTACCTGATAGATAGTGGGCATCCACAAATATTTATTCTATGAACAAACGGATGCTATTTTTAAACAAATTAAAAATTTTTGTAAAACATTATCTTTTTAATCACATCACACTACAAAACATTTTCATCTTTCTATATTCCTTTATAGTCTTTTCAAATATGGACATTATTTTATAGTATAATCAAAGTGTATATATCATTTTATTATTTTTCACTAATGTTTATCATAAATTCATTTCCTTGTTCTAGTCTTCGGTCTTCTTAAGAAAATATTCATTTGCTGCATCATAATTTACTTAACCACTCCTTTAGAGGTTTTGAATTTTTTATTATTACAGATAATGTTATAATAAACATTGCTATATGAACAGCTTTGTGCTTATTGCTTTCTTCTTATGTTAAAATATTTTCTAATGATAAACTTCTAAAATTGAGATTCCTGGATCAATGAGGCTTGAATATCTTTGTGGCTGTTTCCACCTACTATATCCTGAAAAGGTTATACCTATTTACATTGCCACCAGTAAGATAGCAGTATGTCATCCCTTCCTTTACCTATCAATCTTACTAGATTCCCAGTCTCACCATCATGGGGTTGGGAGGGACTATAAAGATCAGGAAATCCGACCTTCCAACACAAGGACACTCACTGGGTTTCTATTAGAAACCAAACATTATTCTTTTTTTCCCCCTGCATATCATGGGGGTACAAATGTTTAGGTTACGTTGCCCTTGCCCACCCCCTCCCAGTCAGAGCTTCAAGTGTGTCCATCCCTCAGATGGTGCGCATCGCAGTCATTATGTATGTGTATACCCATCCCCTCCTCCCCCCTCCCATCTGCCCGACACCCAATAAATGTTATTCCTGTATGTGCACTTAGGTGTTGATCGGTGAAACCAATTTGCTGGTGAGTACTAGTGGTGCTTATTTTTCCATTCTTGGGATACTTCACTTAGTACAGTGGGTTCCAGCTCTATCCAGGAAAATACAAGAAGTGTTATATCACCATTGTTTCTCATAGCTGAATAGTACTCCATGGTATACATATACCACATTTTATTAATCCACTCATATATTGATGGGCCCTTGGGTTGTTTCCACATCTTTGCAATTGACATTATTCTAAATACTTTACTTGAATTATCTCTGCTTCCCAAAACAATCCTGCTTGGTAGGCACTATTATTACTACTTTTATAGATGTTAAAACTGAGATGCCTGGAATTTAAGTAATTTATCCAGGGTCACCTACTAATGCATGATATACAGGATTCAAAGTCCATGATATTTCCATTATTTCACTTATCTCCTCAATGAACATGGTTTGTGGTAAGAAGCCAAAACCCAAACTTTCAGTACTGAGCAGGGTAGGGTGACTTCATAGAGATAAGTACTACAAAAGTTCCTAACTACCACAAGCAGGATAGAGGAAAAGAATAGCTTCTCTTTTGTCCTCAAATGCACTTTACTTCACATGGCCACACACAAATGCCCCTGTCCAGAGTGCTTTGATAATCAGACAAGTTTCCTAGAGTTTTACTTACCCACCTGCTCAAGTGCCATTTTCACAGAAACCTTGAACAGTAGTAGGGGGATCTAAATAAACAGCCCTTGAGATTTTGCAATGGAAGAGCAATATCCAATATTCCTGAAGCTGTGGGATCATTAATGGAGAGGGTGTAAGGATATCAGTACAAATATTTGTGTGTGTGTGTATATGCACACAAGTATGTGTATATATAGACTACCTATTTTGCTATATTTTCTCACCATCAGTTTCATGCCCCAACACAAACATGGCAAAAATTGGCCAAGATATGTAAGTGGCAGTGTTCTGAGTGGTACAGGTAGGCATACTCCTACCAGTTATGTGTGACTTCATGGTAAGAACTAGGAATATTGTTCAATGTGTATAAAGTTTCAGTTATGCAAGACAAATTCTAGATATCTGCTGTACATTTATAGTTCCTATAGTTAACAGTATTGTATTATGCACTGAAAAATTTGTGTGAAGAGGGTAAATCTCAATTTAAGTGTTCTTACCACAAAAAAGGAGCGGGGGCAGGAAAAACTTCTGGAGATGATGGATTGTTTATTACCTTGATTGTGGTGCTGGCTTCATGGGTGTAGGCATATGTTCAAACCCATCGAATTGTATACATTAAATACATGTAGTTGTCTATATTAATAGATCAATTATACCTCGATAATGCTGTTTAAAAAAAAAGGAATTTGAAATCAGATCTGTCTTAAATTCCCATTTCACCACTCACTTGCTATAACTTACTCACTATATGATCTTAGATAAGGTAACTTGGCTCAGTTTCTTCATCTATGTGTCTAATAGTACCAATATTACTGAAATATTACAAACATAGTCCCCAGCATTCATCATCGCCATCATTATTGGGGATAATGGGGATAAACACACACACACATACACACACATACTCTTGGTATTCTTGGGGAATCGTTTTCAGGAACCTTTCCAGATACCCAAATCCACAGATGCTCAAGTCCCTTACATGCAATGGTATATGTAGTATTTGCATATAACATACTTTGAATCATCTCTAGATTATTTATAATAGCTAACACAATATAAATGGTATATAAATAGTTGTTATACTGTATTGTTTAGGGAATAATGATAAGAAAAAATGTCTGTACTTGTTTAGTACAGACACTACCATCCATTTTTTCCCACACATTTTTTATCTGTGGTTGGTTGAATCCATGGATACAGAACTCAGGAATACGGAGGGCCAACTGTATATGTGCGTGTACACACACACACACACACACATACACAAACATCCCTATTACATATGTGTGTATATGTGATATATACATATTACATTTATATACATATATATCCCCATCATATAATATATATAAAGAAGATACATATATATTATATCACATATATATTTTATATGTGCATATATACATGTATGTGTATATATCCCCATTATACATATAAATATGATAATGGTGGTGGTGGTGACTAAAATGCATTTAATACACTTTATAGGTACTAGGGAATACATACATGCATTTTGCAGGGATCTTAGTACATGAGATAATATGCATAAAGTGGCAAGCACAGTGCCAAGCATAGAGTACATACAAAATGGGTCCATCAGTTATGGTTAATATTAGTGATATTAGATAGATGGGAAGGAAGAGCCCCTCCCCACATATCAGAATCTCTCTTCATTCTTCCAACAACTACCCATTCTCAGGTACCTGAATCCTCTCTGGATCATCTCTGCCTCTTCCTCACTTCACTCAAATGGCCTCCCTGTTTCCCCTCATCCCTCTCAGTTCTCTGCCGCCCTTTACCTTTTTCTTCTTTGTTTGCCCTCATTTTCATTCCTCTTGCCAGCCTCTAGTTAACTTACCTTACTGGCTATCCTGTGTCTAGGTATCCAGACAGTATGAATTAAATTTGGAAGTAGGAGAAACCAAGTAAATCAAGTAATATGTATACTCATTTTAAGTTAAGTCTCTTGCATATTACCTGTATGGACACAGAAAAAATGACTGTTTAAAAGGTGCGTGTAATAGATTAAATTATTTGTTGTTTTGCAGTACATATATTTAAAAGACCATTTTGCTTATATCATTTAATGTATTACTTATGTGAACATTTTCCCTGTTACTTGAAGTGCAAAGTGAATTGAATGGACCATATGCAAATCATATGCAAATAAACATGCATATTAATGTTGTTTTGGAGAACAGTTACATTTTAAGATACAGAGAACTTTCACAGAGGCAAATACAAATTTTATTATTCTAATCCCAGACTTAATCAAACAGCCATTGCTATTACATTGCTTTTTAAAAATATACCTAACAGTTAACTACTAGAATATTCTAGATTAACCTACAATCATGTGACGGAGCATCCTAGTAGAAGAGGATTGGTTTAATGAAAAGAACAGGGGATTTGAGATTCAGATATTTGGATTTAAGACTTGGCTATCCAATTTATTCCCTATGTTAAGCTAATATTTCTGATCTTCAAGTTTCCTTTTCTATAAAATGAGAATAATTATATTAACCTCCTAGGATTATTGAATGATTGAATAAATGAATGGTTTATATTATGTTCCAGGTACAATTTTTAGGTGTTGGGGTATAACAATAAACAAAGCAAACAGAAGGTCCTGCTCTCGTGGAGCTTACATTCTACTGGAAGACAAGGACAATAAACAAATACTATATAATGAATATGTGAAAATAATACATATCAATGAACAACTTTTCAGGATGAAATGAGATAGTCACTAGTGACATCCAATGAACATCTCTCTGTCTTTACCTTACAGACCTATCAGCAGAATTTAAATCAGTTAACCTATCATTCCCTATTGAAACATTTTCTTTGGTTGAATTCTGTGATCCCACTCTCTTGAATGTCACTATATTTCACTCTAAACTTCTTCTCATTCTACTTTGCTGTCTCCTTTTCCTCCTCCTGACCATTACAAGTTGGAGTTTTCTAGGTTCAGTCCTAGCCCTCTTCTTTTCTTTATCTTTACTTCTTTTGAGATGATCTCATATGGAATCTCACACTTTTAAATATCATGTACATGCTGATGATTATGAAATATATGTCTGTAGCCCTGGCCTTCTCTTCTGTCCTGAAAATTTGTATTTATCTACTTCTTAACTTGAAATATTTACTTACATGTCTAACATGTCTCTCAAACTTAACAATTCCAAAACATAATTATTCGTTGCCCATGCCTCAAGCCTCTTTCCACCCCAGTCTAACCCAATTCCATAAATGGTACTACATTTCATTCTCCGGTATATGCCTAAAAACTAAGAATCAACCCTAATTCTTCCATATTACTCATTCCTCACAACCAATACATCAATAGGTCCTTCCAAATCTCTCCCCACATACATCTTGAATAGTTTACTCCTCTCTATTTCCACTGTCTCCACTCTGTAATAAGCCACAACTATCTCTCACCTATACTACTTCAACAGTGTCCCCACGAATCCATTCTCTCCTTAGAAATCAGAGTAACCTTTTGGAAACTTAAATCATATTAATAGCATGTGTGGTAGCTAGCCTCCAAAGAATTGCCTCTACAAACACTTTCTCTTGGTATTCAAACCCCATGTAATCCCCTCCCATACTGAATCTGGACTGGTCTGTGACTGACTGACTTGAACTAACATAATGTGTCAGCAGTTACCTCATGACAGTTCTGGGCCTAAGTCTTAAGAAAGCTTGCCAACTTCTGCTTTGGGGATCCATGAGTCTCCATGTAAGAATTCTGGCTACTATGCTAGAAAGTTCATGTATAGATACCATATGAATATCTACATATGTGAGATTTATGTGTGTGTATATGTATGTGTGTGTATGTGTATGTACGTGTGAGAAGGCAAGCCTTGAGACTACATATAGAGAAAAAGAGGCTCAGGCAACTCGGCATTCCAGTCAAACTTCCATATGTTTATTTCCAGCTGCTATTTGAATATAATCACTTGAGAAACCCCCAAACAGCACCCTAGAAGAATTTTCTAGCTGAGCCCCAGCTAACCCACAGAAACATGACACACTGTTTTCTTAAACCACTATGTTCTGGGATGTTTTGTTACATAGCAATATATAACCAAAGCAGAGATTGATATCTAGAAGTGAGTCCTGTCATAACAAAAACCTAAAACGTATAGCATTGGCTTTGAAAATGGGTTGAAAGCAGAAGCCACAAGAGAAGGGCCTGCAGCAGACTGTCAATGAAGTCTGGAAAGAAAGGGAATACATTGGAGAAAAGTTTGTTTGTGTTATAGTGGAAATTTTGACTCACATTAACATAAAAAATAGAAAATATAGCCAATGAACTTATCTATTTAGCTGAGAAGATTTCCAGGAAAAATACTGAAAGTGCCAACTATTTGTTATTGAGTTTGGGTTTTTGTGGGATTTTTAAAGTTATGCATGATGAATATTGATACCTATGAACTAAAGAAGGAACTCTTCAGTTTTCGGGCAAAATCTAGAAGAGATATTACCAACTCAGGACTTGCTGGTTGGAGAATAAAACCATTTATCATTGCTATCTTTGCAAAAGATTCTTAAAGTAAGAAATGGTTTTATCCCAAAAAACAAATGCAGCGTGCTGCCAATAAAGCATGGCCCTAGGATAAAGATTGAATAGAGGTTGTTAAGCCTCATAAAAATTTGAGGCTATGCCTGACAGAATCTCTTGACTAGAAAAGACAGTTTCTAATATTCTTAAGGATATTGTCCCACAGCACTCAAATTTTAAGTCCAAGGTAGAAAAGAGTCTATTTCAAAGATTTATTAGCATGCCTCTGTCCTACAATGTGCATTATGATTACATACAGGAAGCCAATGAAGTATTTAAAAGAATCATATAAACCTAGACTGGAAGGGACTGAGACAATTCAAAGAAAAAAGAAAAGTGTCCCTAACTTCCAATAAACAGAAAGAGGATGAGGAAGCTACTCAGCTGTAAACATAGGCCATTATTATGGAAAAGAAAAAAAAATGAGCCACAGGATGCAGCCAGGAGCCCAGAGAATAGAAGTAAGAACTGATGAGAACTATTCCTAGAGAGCACAACTTCTCTCTAACCAATATGCATTCACTGCCCCCAGAACAGGGAACTGGTAACATGTGCCTAGCTACATTTCAGAATTATTAGAAGCCAGTGAATGCTATGTGCCTCCCCAACCCCAGCTTTTTATATGGGAGTGTCTATTACTTAACTCCTGTCCCTGCCTCATCACTTTATATTGGGTATGGGGAGACAGATAACTTTTGTCCTTGGTTCACAGGTCTTTAGATCTTAAGGTGCCTCCTCTGTACCTATGCATGATTCAGCTGATAAGATTCTCGAATAAGCCAAAGCCTGAGGCTTTAATGGAATGAGACTTGAGGCTTTTTGGTAGGAGGAAAGGATATTTTGCATGTAGGAAGGACATGGATCATTTGGGCCAGAGGGCAGATTGTGATAGCTAATCTCTAACGAGGTCCTTAATGAACCATAACTTCTGGTATCTATGCCCTCAGGTAGTCCCCTTCCACACTGATTCAGAGCTAGTCTAAGACTTATTTTAACTAATATAATACAACAGAGGTAATACTGTGCCAGTTCCAGGCCTTAAGAAAGCCTGACAATTTTCAATTTTGTGCTTTAAGGAGCCCGGAACTCATCATGTAAGATGCCCATTTGACTACCTGGAAAGCCCACATGGAGAGGTCACATAGAAAACCAAGAGGGAAGATGAGGTTCTGAGAGGAACTTTATGGAGATGGAGAGAAGCCAAATTGTCCAGCATTTATGAACCAACACTCCAAATAAGTCTATCTCCAGCTCTGTCTTCAATAGCAAAAGAGACTCCAAATTTGACTAGTCAAGAACTGCCTGGTTGAAACAAGTCAATCCATAGAATAGTGAGAAATAATAAAATGGTTGTTTGTTTTAAGCAACTAAGTTTTGGAGTAGTTTGCTATACAACAATAAAATATGAAACAGAATGGCATTCATTCACCTAAGACCAATGACTTCGCATTACACATAGAATACAACCCAAAATCTAAGTTCCTTCTCATTATATTTAAGTCCCTACATAACACCTACCCCTTCCTACCTATCTAACCTCATCTTTTGCCATATTCCTCCTCATGCCATGATCCAGCCCCATTAATCTCCTTTTTGTTTTCTATACCCTAAGTTGTTGTTTGTTTTGTATTTTCTTTTTTAAATCCATAGTCTTTGCACTTGTAGCTGCCTCATCCTTAAATAATTTTCCCCATCTCTTAGGACAGCTGAGATTCTCTAGGTCTTGGTTCAAATGTCAATTCCTCAGACAGGTCATCCTCCACTATGCTTTCTTTAGTTATAATATATCACATTTTCTAAGCCATTTCCTTTATAGTACTTATACCAAAAATACTGTTACAATTATTTGTTTATTTACTTTGGTGCTCCTCTCCTCATCTCAGAAAGCTTAAATTTCAAAACAGCTATGGCATTGTCCATGTTTTTTAGTTCTATATGCCCCTGCTCCTGTACCTAGGATAGTTTTTGGCATGTAATTGGTAGTAAACATATGGTTGTTGAATGAATAATTTAATGAAAGTTAAGAAACAGATGTTATTTATAAAGTCTTTAGTATGGTATCCAAATGCCCCAGAAAAAACATTTTTCTTTTATGAAATGATTACATTTCTAATTATTTGTTCAAGTTCTTCCTTGCCTTCTGATTACAAAGCACAAAATAAATCTAAAAGTCCATGTCTTTCTGACTAATTGATGCCCCTCAGTCCTGGGCAAACTAGGATGGTTGGTCATCCTATCTGCCACATACTAGTCTTGTCTGGAGTTAGATGGGACCCTATTGAGTTTTGGCCAGTGACATGAAAGAAGAAAGAATGCACCTCTCTTCCAGGCCTAGCCCTTAAAAATCTGCCACACAACATCTTACTATTTCCCCAACTGCAGTTAACCAAAGAGAATCTGAAGACTTAGAAGAGGAAGAGCTTAGATTATGACATGACTAGCTAGAGTGAACCTTACCATCCACTTCACTTCAGCAAACACTATTGGACCATGATTGAGCAAGAAAGAAACTTTTATGGAATATTCACAGCTAACATCAGACTTACCGGTGAAAGAATGGATGCTTTTTCCCTAAGGGAAGGAACCAGACAAGGATGCCTGTTCTTGCCACTTCTATTCAACAATGTACTAAAGATTCTAGCCAGGGCAATTAGGCAAGAAAAGGAAATAAAAGACATCCAGATTGAAAAGAAAGAAGTACACCTATCTCTATTTGCAGATGACATATTTTATATAGAAAATATTAAAGGATACACAAAAATATCTAATAGAATTAATAAACAAGTTCAATAATGTTATAGAATACAAGATCAATATACAAAAATTAAATTTTATACACTAACAATGAATAATCCTAAAATAAAATCAATAAAACAACTCCATTTACATTAGCATAAAAAAGAACAAAATACTTAGGAATAAATTTAGCAAAACAAGGGAAAGACTGACACACTGCAACTAAAAAACATCCTTGAAAGAAATTAAAGAAGACTTAAATAAGTTGAAAGACATCCCATGTTTGTGGATTGGAAGACTTAATACTGAAAAAATAACAGTGAGTACGCATGGTATTATCCACTATACCACTCTGTATGACCATGTGTACCCAATATGAACATACGTGTTAACAACAACCTATTGATAGTTCCCTTCTGTAGTGTTGTGTTCAGAAGGATTCTGAAGGAAAACCTGGAATATTAGAAAATAATGTCATGGGCATGGATGTGGGAAGTGCCAGAATGTGTGGTATGTGTTTGCCATCTTTGATTTAGAGAGCAATAAATAGTCCTGATCTTTGATGATCTCAGTTGTCTTAAAAGGAATCTTTGAGTATAATGCTGAAGTATAAGTCAGTATATACTTACAATAACTATGTTTAAATAAACGAAATATAACAATTTATTGTTCCAAAGGTGTGTTTATTGGGAAAAAAATCAAGTTCTATCCTACAGTAAAATAAAATGAAAATACTAGAAGACAATTTGGATTAATAAGAATGGAGTACAAAAGAATTTGGCATATATTCAGTAGCTTTTCAGTAGAGCATTTAAATTTTTAAAATTACCAATACTAGAGAAAATATCTTTCTTGAAAAAAAAATAAAGAAGTTGCCATAGTAACTCAGTGTTAGAATCTCCACACAAATCAAATTTAGCAAAGCTATACTTATTTTTTAATTGTATACACTTTTTACTTGACAAAAAAGAAAAGTGAAATTAGATTTGCTTTATACCTACTATGTGCCAGGTGCTTTACCCAATTTCCTCATTAGTCATCGTAAGAATCTAGCAAAGAAGATATTATTAGCTTCATTTTTACAGATTAAAAATAATTTGAGGTTCAGGGTGGCCATTTACTTGCCTTATAGTATGGTAAATTGGAGGACCAGGGTCTCTTGAATCTGTGTTTTTAAAGAACTTTGAATAACCCTACCTGCTCTTTACTATACCACATTGAATTTCTAGAAGCTACAGAAAGAGATTATTGCTATTTTGAAAGGCAAGCTTGGTCCAGTGAACATCAAGGTCTTTCACACTAAAGAAATAATATAAAGTGAAAAGGGGCAGTTTCTTTATCAATAATAGTACTCACTGGAGAATTAGTGGACTGCCCCATTCTCCTTAGGTACAATAAGATTTGTGAGAGAAGCAGCTGGACACTTTCTTATTTGTCTGGTTCAAACATTATCTGAATATCTACCAAGTTTCCCTCAAATCAAATTTATTAAAATCAGACACATATCATTAGTTCCAATTCCAATTCTAAGTTATGTTTTCTCTTACTTGTTAAAGAAACCTTTCTTTATTGCCCGTGCTAGGTCTCAGGAATTATAGAAAATCAGTCCAACAAGGATAAGGCTTTCTTTTCCCATACAACATTAGCAACAATCCTTAAGTTTACCAAAGGCGAAGAAGTCCGCTGAAAAACCTTAGCGTCCTTTATTCCTGCCAACCATTTCACAGTTAGCTTAAATTTTTGTTCAGAAATTCAATCATTTGTACTCAAGGGAAATTCCAATGTCAGCCATCTTGAAATTTGGTTACTGCAGGATTTTTATCAGATAGGGAAGTAAAGCAAGTTGACTGAATACCAATAAAGAATTTGATCTGAGTGGGAGTTAGATGATATCTCTCATTTTAAGATGCCTTAAAGAATCAGTAAGAGAACAAATGAATTGCAGTATATCAGCTCTGGATGCTTGCGATTGGCCCCAAAAGCCACAGAAGATGGGGAAATCCCATTGACCTAGTTTCCTGCAGACTCATAGTGCTGGGTATTAACCCTGCCTCTGCTTATGTGTTGATAGGATGAGGTGAATTGGGTTCCAGCCTAGTTCCCACAAGGCATTAAGGACAGAAATGTCTTTAACAACCACCCACAGACAATGGAATAAAATCCAAACTTTTTAGTCTAACTTTTAGCATCAAATCACTGCCTCTCTTCCAATCTCTTGTTATTCCTCAGTATAAACCTGTGTTGTAAGTAGGACAAACACTTATCCGTGACCATGGATGAGTTTCTTTTTCTTTTTTTTTAAACCTCTCTGAGCTTCAGTTTCCTCATTTGCAAGATTAGAATGGTATTAGTAACTATCTCTAGAATTCTTGGATGTTTAAATAAGATAATACATATAAAGCCTGTGAAGTAGCACCCGATGCTACCACCAATACCAATCATACTACTCTTGTTAGTAGCTAGACTCACTACTCAGCATTAAGTTTACCAAGGATAAACACGTCCACTGAAAACACCTGTCTCCTCACTTCATGCAGCAAATCATTCCCCAATTAGGCTAAATCTTTGTTCAGAAATTGAATCTTTAGCACTCAAGGGAAATTCCAAAGTGAGCCATTTTGAAATTTGGCCACTTATAGACCCTCAGCATGATTTATATATTCTTATCTCTGTGTCTGTCCCTGCCTAAACTGCTTTCTCCATTCCTCATTTTTGAGGCAAGTGTAAACCATACATTAATGCCTAGTATAAATCCTACACAGCCATGAATCCTGGAGTGCTCTCTGCACACCACACTGATTCCTTTACTGCGAAATGCCATTTACTGCAGCATTCATCACATACTTCTTTCTATTATATTTTTGTACAAAAATCTTCTCTATTGAGACCTAGCTCTGCAAGCGCAGCTGCTAAACTGTCTACTTTACTTTTAAATCTCTCTAAGCATCTACCTAGCACAATTCATATCTAGAAGATGCTCAGGAAATAATACTTGGTTGACAGATTGAAATGGAGCCCAGGAAGCCTTGTGGTTCCACGGTTGTGTCAGTCGATGAGTTTGGAGGGTTAAGCCTTTAAAACTAGTAGGGAGGCGTATTCACAGGTCTTGAGCTTCTGCCAGCCAATCATGATACCACCCCATGCTAACTGCTATTGGCGTAAACAGAGAATTTGGTTATGGAATTTGAGTCTTACACTTGGATCTGACATCCATTATTATTCAGGCTGGCACCTGTTTCTGTTTATAAATGTGACTCTCATTTTGCATCATGAATAAGGTTTGGGTATCAGAGTAATAACTGTGGATTATGAATGCAGCTCCTTACTATGTTTATTGACAGAAGTGCTATTTTAATGTGAACGATGGTTTTATGTCAACAATAACAACAAAAAAATGAAATGTCTTATTTCTTACTTGAACAGTAGACAGCTGTAAGACAACGTAACTAGATAGTGAAATATCTGAGGAGGGGGACATCAATGTCCTCTTATTTCTCTGGCATTCAAAACTCTTCCCTATTTCCAGAGGCAAACAATTCCCTTGTTTGGGTCAGAAAAACAAGAAACATCTCTCATAATTAAATCTTGCAGCTCTTTCAAGGCGGTCACTTCTTGCTAGCTAAGGTACAATGCATAGTGAAGAAGAATTATGCATGAGATAGGGCTAGCAGTTACATTGGATAAAATCCTCAATTACTGTAGCTTCATTAATGCGTTCTCAGTGTCTTACTGCTGAGTGACTGTTCTGAATAAATTGTGCTCTCATGCGTGCACTCAAAGAAATGACAAAATTCTGAATGACTAAGCAGCCAGCAACCAGAAGAGATTCTTCAGGCCACGGTTATTCAGAACTTCCTGTATTTGTCATAAGAGGAGGAAGAGGAACATGGAAATTTCACAGACCCACGGAATCTCAGAGTTAGAACAGAGACCCTAGTGATCATTTATCTGGACATTCCCTTCCCAGATCTTCCCCCATCCAATGTGTAAATCATCTCTATAATAATCCCTATGAAATGTCACAGAAGATTGCACGAACAATGCCGATTGCACTGACCTTACTACCATTTCCTGATATGTTCCTTTTCATTAATCATTATACAATTGTTTATGCTTATCTAAAATCTATCTTCCCACAGGTCCTCATTATCCTCTCTAGGGCCACATAAAACCATTCAAATCTTCCTTCCAAATAATAACCTTTTCAATATTTAAAGGGTTGATGCATATTTCATATTGTGAAAATTTGTTCAATAATGCCAAGAAAAACAAGGGCTATAACGGTCATGGCACTCCTACATAGGGAAAGCTATTAGGACACCGGGACAGTTGGGTTCCGTTAGCAAGGAAGAGACAGAGATATCAAGTGGGGTTACCCTTCAACCACCAGCTTCACTGGCTTCTTTCCTTTGATGTACACCAAACTTTCTCCTCTCTCTACAGATGGCTCTGCCATCTATCAGGTTGTTCAAGCTATAAACTACCACTCTCTTACATTTCAAAAACAATTCATTACCTATGTCCTTAATATACCTTGAATATATACACATATTTTCATCTTTGCTGCTACTATCCTAGTTTAAGCTATTATCCTCCTTTATTTAAGCTTATTCTAATTTTCTCATGGCTAGTCACCCCACTTCCATGCTTGCTTGTCTCTACTCTAAATTGCAAATCAGAATACATCATACTCCTGCTACAAATCCTTCAAAGCTTCCTGCTGCTCTTAGGACTGAGGCCAAAGTACCTAATACAACTTTCAAGGCTCTGCCTCTCCTACCCTCTATCTTCTCTCAGCCTCCTTCTGCCCCTTCTCTATGCTAGCCTTGCTAGCTCCTAGCTAGGGAAAGTGTAGAGAAAATAAATCTGAAGATACTGAAGAGGAACAGTCATGGAAAGACATAGGAGAAATGAAAGTATGTTTTGTCACAAGTTAAAGGAAGAGGGGTTTCTATAAAAGAGGAGTACCAGCAAATTCACATGCTGCAAAAAGTTCGAAGTAAGATGAGATTTGGCATCTATGAAGCCACTGGTAATGTTAATATTAAATAAAAATAAGTTTCTAGGCCAAAAAAATTGGAGGCACAGACAGGTTGCAATGAGGTGAAGTGTAAATAGGAAGTGAGGGAGCAGCGTGAGGAAGGTACTTAGTGTCTGGAATGAGAAGCAAAGTCAAAAGAAAAAACGTGTTTATTTCTTTTCTAAATAGAAGGATCCTATTAGAACAGAAGGGGTTAAAGAAACGTGAAAGAGTTAACTGATTAAGCAAGGTTTCTGAGAAGGTGAGAGGACAAGATCAAGGCAACACAGGATTATGCAAAATAGCTAGCACAGTGTTTGGCACATAGTGAGTCTTCAATGAGTAATTTGAATATACAGAATAGTAATATTGATTTGTTTTCTATGAGATGGAAACTAGTATGTTTTAAAGGCAGAAGAGGAGTCAGTCTATGGAGAAAAGATGGAATTCTTATTTCATTTGTAGGTACATAATATACTATGGATTTACGGAAGTTATCTCTGAAGTATAAGCAAAAGTTTTAAATATTTTGATCAATGTACTTCTAACACTATCTGGTATGCTTTTAATATATTCTTCAGACTTTACCCAAAACAAAAACTACTCCAGTTTTGCTGTGTCTCCCATGTATTCCAGAACGATACTTACTCGCACCTCAACATGAATAAATCACACTCCAAGTTGAATGCTGTTCGTTCACATTTTATTTTGTCATAAAGGAAGACTCTAGACCTTTAGTCCGTTGTTTGAATATGCAGCTCACCAACATCTTGTTATTTCAAATCTAAAGTTTGCACCTGTAAATCATGCTGTTATTCATCCACTATTTGGAGCCACTAACGTAAAGAAGTTTTTTCAGAAAATTGTGTATCTCTAAGGGCCAAGTTTAGACATAGCAGTGGGCTTATGGTCACCCAGGGGGAAAAAAATGCATTGCCACTATTAACAAATGATAAAGTGCAAGTCCTGATTAAAAAAATTAAAAAAAAAATTAAAGTGTAACTTTAATTCAAACAACCATTCTGAAATTTTGCATTTATCAAAGATTTAGTTAAAATAAGACATTGTAGACTTTACTGAAACTCTCTTCTTACTGAAAGAGATGAATTAAGAAACTTCCCAGTTGTCTCAAGATATCTTATTTCTACTTAGTGGCAATCTCCATAAGAACAATGAATGACTGTCTTTTCTCCTGAGAATTCAAAACTCCTGGCACAATGCAAGGTATTTTGTGAATTAATAAATAAATGAGATAAAGTCCTCAAATAAAGAGAACTAATTAGTTTGTTGTCCTTTTAATAAAAATACTTCCATTAGAAAGAGGAGAGAAGGCAGATAACCTAAGTCTGAATCACATCTCAGGCACTTCCTATTTACCTATACAACCTTGGGCAAGACACTTAATCTTTTTCTATCTTAGTTTATACATCTATACAATGGGTTAACACGGCATACTTTATAGGATTATCGAAGGAATTAGAGTACCAGATATAAAGCACCTAGCATAATTCTTATAACAGAATAGGCATTAAATAAGTATTTGCTCCTTTCTACCTCTTCCCCTGAAAAAATTGTAAAATACAATTACCTGCTCTCAAATAAATATGAGAGTATAAATATATAAAAGTAGAACTGATATCAAAAAAGTCAAGATATATTAAACTAACATCTTAAAACATAAATAATATTAGAAAATCAAAGGAAAGATTGCTACATGACAATTAATTTGTGGAAATAAGTAATAAACACAGTAGAATATGAAGAAACAATTTAAAGCAATTATGTTCCTTTATTTTTCTTCTCTCTTTCCATTCTATGTGACACTTTTAGCAAAATATTTCTGATCTCTTCATCCTGCTCAGTACCGTATAATTTAACATCCATTGTCAATGATAGCAGTCATGAATCAGTACACTCAATGAGAAGTAGAGGCAAGGTTATAAAAAAAAATCCACTGTCTCATTTTCGTCTTGAGAAAAGTATGAATTGCTATTCCTAATTCAAGACTTAGGTCAAGTCACCTTCTCTATGCAGCCTCTCTGACTTCTTAGACAGAACCTTCTATATGGTTCCTAGCACTGTGTTCCTCACATCACTCTTACAACAGCCATACGTTGTAATCTCAACAGGCTGGGAGCTCTTCGGTGGCAGAAACTGATTATATTAATCTTGAGATTCCCCAGGGCCTAGCACAATGTTTTACATGCAACCAGAAATTAATAAGCATTTGTTGAATGAGCAAATGAATGAATTATGACTACTTGAAATGTTTCATATTTATTGTCTTATCTCATAAGCTTGCTCTCTTGTTTCACATATATTAATCATATTCCTACAATAATATCATAAGCCCCTTCAATCTTTTTAGGCTTTCAATCTCCTTTTGGGCCTTCTTTGTGGCCCAAAATCTATGTTTCTTTATTTCTGTCACCATGCAAAACCTACCCTCAGCGGGGCCAAGCACAATAGGCAAGAAAGTTCATTAAGTATTTTCTGATTGACTTGGAGAGTGATTTTTCTGAAAATGAAGCAAGACCTTCATTTGTAGTAGAATGGATTTTATGGGAATGGACTAGAATTTTCTATTTTTCAAAATAAAAAGCTATTTTAAAGGTATTTCATTCACACCATTAATCACATTCTCCTCTACCTCTTGTGAGAAAGCCATCTTGTGTGTATACTGTACTTCCAAATTGACTGGTAAAAAGATTCATCTGATGAATCACCTAATGATGTCTGTAAAAGAATCATAAAGGACACTTGCGTTGGTAATAACACACATAGGCAAACCAAACTCTGCCTTCTTTTCATTTGCCAGTCTACTGGCAGCTTGGCACAGTATCTAATGTCTTAGAATATTGTGCTTTAGCATCTAATCAAAAACATTCAGCAAGAGATATAAAAGCCAAGAAAGAAAAATGAAAACACTGAAGAAACAAGAATTCCCTCAAAGCCAAGTGAGAATCGGGTTACCCATGAAGGGAAGAGTAGGAGTAGAGGAGTATAAATAATAAGAGTACAAAAACAAACAAACAAACAAACAAACAAAACCCATAAACTTTGAGTCAGAAAGAACATTCAATTTTTTATTAGTCCAGTAAATATTTACTGAACACCTACTAGGTGCCATGAATTATGCTATGTGCTAGGGACAAAAATGTAAAATATATGTGTTTAAAGGGCTCACAATTAAAAAGAGGGAGACAAAGAAGTAAATAATAATACAGTGTGAGAAATACCACTAAATGGTATGTGGTAGCAGCACAGGCTGCTAAAGGAACAAAAAAGTGTGTACTCTTCCCATGTTTGAGGGTCAGGGAACAATTTCCAGTAATGGTAATCTAAGCTGAGAGGAGAAAAGCAGAACTTGCTTGGTAAAGGGGATCAGATGAGGTAAGAGAAAGGGGGACTAGCATGTGAAGAAAATTTCTGGTTTGTTTATGGGCCTGAGAGAAGTTCAGTATGATTGGATTTAGATCTTAGCTCTGCTAGCAGCTGTGTAACTTCCGACATCACTAACCCTTTCTGAGTCGTAGTTTCCTATCATTTAAACACTTCACATTCATACTGCCGGCATAGTAACTGGCAACTGGAGGAGGTTTAGGAAATGTTAGTTCTCCCCTGCCTCCCGCTCTTCCGTGAGAAGAAAGAAAACGCTTCTGCCCCCAACTCTGCTTCTTCTTCTCTCCTTCCCCAGGGAGTTCGTTAGCCAATTCACATGGGCTCAGGATTCACCTGACCATTGAAATAGCTGTACCTTTTTTAATGTAGATACTTTTATCAAAATTTAAAGCTAACCTTTAGTTTTTCAGGCCTGGCTGTTTATGTGATGCAAAAGTTCACAATTCCATTTTTAAAAGCCTGCAGTCTAATGGATTGTCCAATTTCATTGTTTTAATAGCTTCTGACCCAGTGCCAGCTGTTGCCATTTAGACCTTTCCTAAGGCTGCCATTTCCATCTGAAATTCCCCATTTGAGAAAGTATAGCAATTTTCCTTGATAAATCTCTCTATCTTCTTCTTCTCTTCCTTCATAATGTCTTCTCAATTAAGTGAGTATCTCAGGTGGGCTTTTATATACCCTCTAACATATATTAATTTGTCTAAAACATGGAAATCATCTATATTAGCATCATTA
>RJWJ010008865.1:0-51982 GCA_004363605.1 Indri indri
CCCAGTGGGCTGGGGGCTCCCTGCAGGGTGGGTCTCCACACCCCTCTGGGCCCAGCCCTCTCTCAGGGACACAGGAGGAAGGGGAGGAAGAGAGAACATGTGTGTGAAAGAGAGGAAAGGTGGGGAAGGTGAGTCAGGTGTCAGCTGCTGGGACGGCTGGCCAGCAGCCAAGCAGGGAGCAGGCCCCGGGGCGGGCGCTGCCCTCTTCCCCTTGGATGTGTCTCAGTGCCAGCGCAGGTGAGGGCGGAGCAGCGTGGGTTGACCCTTCCCTGGTTCATGCAGTGACGGTGGGAGGAGCCCTCCCCAGGGACCTGGCCGTGCTGGCCAGGTCAGAATGCACCCCCCCCTCCCCCACCCCGGGGATAGTTCTTTCTCGCCACCCTGCCCTGGCGGCTGCGACATTTATCCAGCCCGCGTCAGCTCTCTTTAGAGCCTTTTCTTCCCAAGATTCAAGCCCTAAGCCAAGCTCACAGGTCGCTGTTCCAAGGACTCTCTTGACCCCCCCAGCTCCTGGGGTCCCTGACCCACTCAAGCAGGTTGGTTCCTCTTGCATCCTGCCCATGTGCAGAGCCAAATCCCCAAACTTCCAGAGAAATCTGTCCTTTGTACCAAGACCCCTCCCCTCCAAGTCCTGTTCGTTCGCCTCGGCATCATCCACACCCAACTGCGGCCAAGCCCAGGGTGGAGGCCAGGAAGCCACGTCCTGTGAGCCAGCCGGGAGGCTCGCCGTGTGGCCAGGCAGGCCTTCCTCTGGCTGGACTTCCATGTCCCTCTTGGTTACGTGCCTCTCTGGAGGGGATGGGGCACAGAATGACTTCTCCCAGCCTCTGTGGTTGGATATCCAAAGTTCTCCCACAGGCGGTGGCAATCTCATGTGACAGGTGCCATCTCTGAGTTCCTGGAGTCAGGGCCAAAGGGGACCAGCAAGCATCAGCTTTGTGGAGTCCCCCGCCTGGTCTCTTCTGGCCACCCGTGTTCCTTGGGCATGTTTCCCACGTCACCTCCTGTTGCAGTAACTATTTACGGGGGAGGGGGTCATGCTCCTCTCCGCCAGGGTGTGAGCTCCTGGGGGTGTGTGTGTGGGTGTCCTGTTTATTTCTGTGTCTCCGGTGACCAGTGCTGGCAGAGAGCACACAGGGTGGGCATTTCTGGATGTGCACATGTGTATCTGTTCCATGACTTTGGGACAGTTCCGTGACCCAGACTGGAGGGAAACAGCACCCAAGCCTGGCTCCCTCCAGAGCGCCCTGCCCACTGAGCGGCTCCGTGTGCACCTGAGACTGCCAGCTCCTCCAGGGCTCACCTCACCAACAAGTGGGTCTGCTTAGCCACAGCAGGCCCCCAAACACTGAGGGAGGTTTGTCACAAGCCTCTGCAGACACCTTGGGCTTCTCCCAAACACTGAGGATGGCTTCAGCCCTGCCCACTGCCTGGACTCAGCAGGCATCTGTGTCCCGCCCTGGCCAGTGACTCTTAGAGCCATCACAGGTGCCTGGGGCAGCTCCACCTTGCACACTGGCCAAACTGGGCCTGAACACCGTCACTGTCCCTTTCTCAGCTTCATGGGTCCTGGTGGGAGACCTCTTCTTTTCCAGGGTGTTTGGGGCCTGGCTCTGTGCAGAGACTTTATGGGCCATTTTCCTGAATGTTCCGTCAATGAGACACTGCCACAACGTCTGCCTGGGTTGGCCTCTGCTAGGTCCTGCTTGTGAGCTGTGAGTACCTGCCTCCCCGTCCTCACCTTCCCCAGGCACGCGTCGTGTACACCATGGCCTTTGGCTCCATGCGCCCTCCCATCACCCCCGGCAGCCCTTGGCCATCAGCCCGCTCCATCCTGTGCCAAGTACCTTGTCCCAATCCACCTCTTTGAACCTTGGTTCAATGGCAGGGTCTGTCTTCTGCGGTTCCTCAGTGGCTACAGCCTCACTCTCCGTCAAACCCTGCAAACAAAAGACACAAGGCATTACTTACAGCCAGTAGGGCAGAGGACAGAGCCCCGAGCTGCCCCGTGAGGTGGCAGCCAGGAGTAGCGAGAGCCCCGTGGCGGGGCAGCGTGGGTGAAAATCAAGAACACTGAGTACTGTCGAAGGCAGAGAGACACTGGCGTGGGTGTTACTATTCCTACACTTTGCTTCTCCCTTGAAAAAATGTCTGCAAAACCAAAATCAGCAGGAAGATGGGAGAGAAAGCAAGCTGGTTGACAGACCGCAGGCCAATGAGAGCGGTTAGTGGAGTGCTCTGGGAAGGGGGTCCCTGCCAGTCCTCCTCCAGGTCCCTGGCAGGTACCAGGCAAAGGGAGTCACAGGGTGGCACCCAGGGCACCTGGTGGGACTCACTGTGCCATGCCTGGTGACAAGCCTGCCTCCCTGGCTATTCAATAGAGCCCGAGTCACAGGTGGGCTTCTAGATCCGCACGCCCACAAGAAAGGTAGCAGGAAATGCGGGAGCCCGTTCCTCCAGCAGCCCCATGTCAGCGGCCACACGCGGGTGGAACCGGCAAAGGAGTGCCCGAGTGAGTTCAAGGTTAAATCGAATTAGCAAAGAGGCAAAGTCAGAAGGAAATGGAATGTGCTGGGAAAATCACATGGCCCCAGCTAGCTCTGACATCACTCGGGGTGAGGCCAGAGAGAGCAGACTGGCACGTAGGAAGGGCGGGAAGGCGCCTGCCTTTCCCGAGTCCTGAGTCCCGGTGATTAAAGGAAACTACGGTGTTGGTGGGCGTGGAGTGGCCCTTGGAAGCTGGGTCCTGGCAAGAGGCTGACAGGCTATGTCATGATTCTCACATTTTTGTTTCCAAATGATCCCAAGAGAACCTGATGGTGACAGTGATCATGTTGACATTTTCTAGGAAAATCCATATGTAACCCTAATAAAAGTGGGTTTTTGTGGTCCTGACTTGGTCTGTGTATCTCAGCATATTTAGTTTTGTGTCATCAAGCTAACACCTGAATTTTTTTTTTTTTTTGAAAAAAGCATCTCATGCTCTCTCAAGGACAAAGAAGAATGGATTTTATAGCACACCATACACTGAAATTCCCTAAATATCCAATATAAATATATTCCCTCTTCCCATGTCAGTAGCTCAATAATCTCTTTCCTTCCAATTCTGGTTTACCCTCAAAATACCCCAGATGGCTCCCAGGCACGGAGCTAGCAACCCCCTCTCTCCTGGACAGTTACTTTCTCCTGGTCACCCCAAGTCCTTCAAGTAGAGTGATCTACCCCTTTTCTGCACCTCAAATCCCACTCACTGCAACCCCATCTGCTTCTCCCAGCAAAACAAAGGGATTACCTTAGCAGGGAAGGGGTTATCACACATATTACCACTTAATGTTTCAGACATCCCACGGTGGCAGACACAGATCTGTTTTGGGTACATCCGCCTAAACAACCACCGGAAGCGGAAGAGAAGGCATCTACCTCATCACCTCTTAGCACTGGACGCAAAGCACTCATCTACCCGACTCGCGTCTGCAGTCCTCAGAAAAGTCTCCCTACGCTCAGCCACCTGCCTCCAGTTGTCTGGGTATCACTCCTGATTCCTCCCCTCTAGGGCTGCACAGGCCCCTTCTCTTTCACCTGACAGGCCTATAAATATCTGGGGACAGCCAATACTCCCACCTCGTTATCTACTTTTCCCCAGGACCCTTTTGGGACACAATGAAGTCTCTAAATATGCCAGGTGTTCCATGTTCCTCCTCCAAGGCAAGGTGTGATGGGACCAGCGCAGAGCCCAGCAGGGCTTAAGCCGGCTCCCGTGGGGCATCATATTTCTGATCATGGGAACTGAGAAACTGTCGGTCTTTTAGCCACCCCATGATGCAGATCATTCGCTTAGCCCATGGCCACCTGGACCACTGCTGTTGGCATGGTGTGCAGAGCTGGGATGGCCCAGAAGGTGACCCGGACCTGCAGGCCTGTTCACTGGAGTGTCACAAGAGATGTGGGATGAAGCCTGGGATGCCCAGAGTAGGGATGAACCGGAGAGTGGTAGGCAGTGCAGAACAGGGAAAGCCTGAGAAATGAGGTCATGATGGGGGCTTTCCAGAGACAGGAAGCCCCAGGTGAATCTCCTCTTCAGGGGCTGGTGGTCTTGGCAAAAGATCACCACGGCCCCTTCCTCCTTCCTCAATTCTTCCTCCTACAGGACGTCACCCAAATCCACTGCTCTCATCCACTCATTCATTGACACACAGGCTGGAACCTTCCCAATGTACCAGAAGCATCAGCTGAGAAGACTCTCAAATCTCTCTGACGGTGGCCTCTTCCTTGCCCCAGAAGTCACTTCCAACACATCATTCCTAAAAGTGATCACAGTGATCACTGTCCTTTGCATATCAGCTTATCCTTGCCTTCCCTATATTTAAAGTTTTTTCCCCAAATTTCCAAATTCCTCTCCTATAAGGCTCTTGCATTAACCCTATTTTTTCCCTCTAGCCAGAGGGACAACTTGCTATTTTCTAAACATGTCTTACACTTTCCTTCTCAAATGTCACCCTGTCCAGAATGAAGACAGAGGTTACTATTTCACAAATGCTTGCTGTCTGCCCAGCTCTTTAGTCTTCCTAATAACCAGATGGGGTTGGCACAATTACTACAGACATTTGACAGACAAGGGAACCTACCCATGGAGCAGTCCCACAGTTAGTGAGGGGTGGAACCAGCAGTGGGACTCTGGAATAGTCTCTTTAACATCACGATCTTCTTTCTTAACCTTATAGCCAGAAGCGATCTGCTCATTTTCCAACTTTTAAAAAAATCATAGTCCCTATACATGATTTCTGTTCAGTTGGTATTTGTAATTTCTTGCCTCTTATAGTTTTCAAATGTTTGGGTAATTATCTTTTTTGTCCAATGGTCTTATAGATTCCAGCAGGGCAAGGACCTTGTGGATTACTGTTTCCGGTTTCTCCTGGTGCCTCGATGGGCTCTTGCAAATACTAGACGGCCCACCCACGTTTCCCCAGTGGGCCATGTTTCAATGCCGGATCTTTGTGAAGCAGCCAAAGCCCCCGAGACTCCTGTCACGTGGTGGGCCTGGCTGCTGGGGGTGAAGCTCTGAAGCTCTCCAGGGTTCGTGCTCCTTGGAAAGGTAAAATGAATGTGGTCGGCACATGTGCCGAGCACCAGCACGTAGTGGGGCACGGCTCTCTGCCCGAGAGGGGTGGCCCAGAACACCTGACATGCCACCTTGGAATGCCACCCTGAGCTGGATAAGACGGTGCCCAGATAAAAGGATCAAAAGTCCAACAATCTAAAGCACAGATTCTCAGTGCCCTTTGGCTCAGTACATAGGACAGGCACGAGTGGAAGTAAAAGTTCATAAGGCTGATATGAAATTGCCAGCATTTCGCTTCGCCAAATAAAAATATTTTAAAAATTTACTATCAGCAACATTTCATACACAAGAGGAAATTTCGATACCAGATAGATAGCAAATACATGTTTTCAGAATAAAAGGCAGTTCTTGTCAAGGAAGGGCAGTGGGCAACTTTATACTGACATCTTCAAAAAAGGTTCTATTGAAAAATATTTATTAATGCAGAAAAATTATGGCATAAAATTTTGTTTAATGAGCATTAATTGTACGTAATCGGGTTTTTGGCTGAGGCTGGTTGGTGGGGGCTGTGCGATCTATCTGCAACAGGAAGTAGATCAAATGTTCACAGTGTACCGGTTCTTGTCATCTACTTCAAAAATGACAAGAATCTAGTTTTGTAAACGGAAACAGCACCTTTAAGCCTTTTTCATTCCATTGGAACTATTCTGAGTGAAAGGAGGGAAGAGCTGCTGCCAGGAGGAAGGGCGTGGCTGGTGCCCGGAGAGTGGCTTGGGCTGGCATGCCCAGGACGGAGCAGGCCAGCGACTCTCTCTCGAGACTTCCTCTGAATCACAGAGCAGCCCAGCCTGAGGGATGGCAGGGGGTGCCCTGCCTAGGAGGACAAGGAAAAGGGGGACAAAGGGAAGGGCAGTGGGCGCGGTCTCTTCCCATCCTTCTCCTCCCAGTTCTGCTGCCCTGGAGCCACCAGGGAGCAATGTCATGAGTGATACGCGTCTGATAACAAGCCCTGCACAGGCCATATAAGCAAGGTGTTCTCTGGGTGGCCTCGTTGGGACCACGCCCCTCCCTGGCAGAAGCCCAGATTCTTATCACAGGATTGCATACACCTCCCACACGAGAGGAGACTCCAAGGAGAGCCAGCGCCAATGTTGCGTGGGTGTCACGAGTAGGAGGAACGCTCTTGGGGACAGGGATGTACCCTCCAGGGCATCCTTCGCTGACTAAGTTTCTCCAGTCTAGTGAGATGCCAGGTCTACACACCTTCCCCAGGTGCAGCTGAGACAAAGACCCCCCCAAAGGTGGCTCCCACTCCCACTCCGGGGACTGCAGGAACAGAGCCTTGCCAGGAGTGGCTGCACGTCACGCCACCCGCGCTGATCTGGGCCACATTTTCCGGACTCCCACGGCTCAGTGTTTATTTTATAGTTGAGCTGGGCTCACCCTTGAATTCCACAGGCAAACACCATCCATGAATCAGAAGTGTGTAAAGGTCATTCCTGGGAACTCGGGTACAATCCCAACTTTAAACGGCTTTTAAAAAACTTTCTTGGAAACTTCCACAATGCATTATTGAAAGACTCTCCTGATCTTGGAAGCAAGCCAAAGGGAGCTTTAAAAACCCAAAGTATCCCAAAGTGAAGAGTACGTTTGCTTTTTTCCCCCCAAGTATTTGGAAATTGTTCTAGGCGATGCCTTTGGGTTGAACGTGTTTCAGTATTTGGTAGAGGAAGTGAATAATTTCGCAGTCAGACTCATAACCGGCCTTTGCAGGAACAATCAGGACCAGTGTTGAGGAGCGTGGCTTGACAGGGTGTGTTCCACCCACCTGTGTCAGGTGACAGCTTTCTCAGGAGGCCAACCTGAGGGGCATAAGACTGTCCTGGGGCAAGAAGTCCTGGTCTTGGCCCCCCCAGCCTCTCTCCCTTGGGAAGGCAGACAGGAGACACGGACGGAAGCACTTCTGTGGTCAGGCCTGGGGCATCTCGCTGTCCTCACACTGCATGTCCCTGTTGGTGTCTCCCAGGCTAGAACGTGCGGCAGAGACCCTGCTTGTCTTGCTTACCACTTGGTTCCCAGTGCCTGGCACGGGGCTCGGCATGCAGTACTTCTGGAATGCTCCACTAGTGTGCAGGAGGGTAGCAGAAAGGGAGCCACTCAAGGCCTTCCACAGCCTGTGTCTGCTCGGAGAGAGGGGGGCAGGCTGCTCCTCCAAGGAGATGGGGGAGGGAGGCAGGCAGCCCCCGTTCTGAGCCGAGAGCCATGAATGGGAGATATGGGGGGGCGAGGAGGGCATTTCGACCCTCTCAGTGCCTCCCAGCCACAGTCTGAGGCCGCGTGGGAGAGAAGTCTGCGAGACAGAGCTGCAAACCTCGCTTCTCCCAGCACGGCGCCGATGCGTGTTATTTCCTCTCCGGTCCGCCCAAGCCACAGCTCCGCTCTCGTGGACTCAGGCCTGCTGACATCCCTGCCCAGCTCTCTCTCACGGAGGTCAGACCCCAACGTACACAGCACCCAGGAACTGTCCCCAGCCGGTTCCCCAACATGCCTGTCTCTCAGGGAGGCCATGAGGGTCGCCTGGAGCAGGAGAAGAATCCAGGGCCAGCACCTGGTTCTAGACAATACGGACTCAGCTCTAGACTGAGGGACATTGAGCTAGACCAGGCTCCATTATCGACTTGTGTGTGACCGCAGATCTTCCTCTTGGAACAACAAGAAGTTGCTTCTCTCTGGCAAGGGCACCCACACTTCCCGCTCTGGGCTCAGAGATTAGGATAGTGATGCCATCGAGTGAAGCAGGCAGGGTGTGATTCATAACACGCACCTATTTTGTTTGCATATTAAACATTTAGGAATATTCTCACTTCCACAAAGATGTTCAACTCAAATTTTTCTTACAATATGAGCACTGAGAAACAAAAATCAAACAAAACCGTGAGGCACCCTTTTGCCAGAAGTATTGATACAGAGAAAAAAGAAATGCAACAAGGGCAGTACTGATGCCGCTGCCACTGGTCTTGACATCAGGGAGGCCGCAGAGAACAGACTGGACCACAGTGACATGGAGGGGCCACGCCCTGTTAGTTAGGCCCACATCACGGGAGCATGGGGCTCAGTGTTCTTCTGATTTCTAAGAAAAGCTGGGAAACTAGATTTTTATGTGAAATCTCCAGATTTTTAAATTTGACTTGCATTTAAAACAAATGATGTGGGCCAAACCAACAAGTCTGAATATAAACACAGCCCTGGTGGGCCAGTTTGAAACCTCTGGGTAAGCCAAAGGCTTCCTTCCTGCTCCGTGGGACGCCCCATCCACAGAGAAGGGTGGCAGGGGCAGGCATGAGCAGCGATTTTGTTCTCCCCACAATTCCCAGAGCAGGGAATTCAGACAGGGAGTTCGTGCTGCACCCACATGGGCTAGGCCCACAGGGCCAGCTGTGCCAAGGCCCTGGTGGGCTGGGTGACAGACTGGCACCACAGGAAGAAGAGCCCTGGCAAGCTCCAAGGAAGGGTGACCCTGGGCCTCTTCCTCCCTCCCGTCTGGGTGGCAAGGAGCAGAAGCGGGTGGTGGGCACTGATGTCTACTGGTTTTCCTCCCCTCGTGTCTGCACAGGAGACAAAATCTGCCAGGGCAAAAGAATCACAGCAGAGACTCAGGCCATGCACCAAGGATGTCACCTCCAGGGTGTCACTTCCCAGTGTAGAGGCCTGTCATGGGTTGAAACGTGTTTGTCCCCCTTCCCCAAATTCATGTGTTGAGGTCCTAACCCCCAGTACCTCAGAATGTGGCCATGTCTGGAAATAGGGCTGTTGCAGATGTAATTAGCTAAGAAGAGGTCATTAGGGTGGGTCCTACTCCGATGTGACTGGTGTCCTTATACAAAGGGGAAATTCGGACAGAGACAGGCACACGGGGAGAACGCACAGGGAGAACGAGTTCTGAAGATGAAGGCAGAGATAGGCGTGATGCATCTAGGAGCCAAGATTGCCAGTAAACCACAAGAAGCTCAGGGCAAGGCACAGAACGGATTGTCCCTCGATGTCCTCAGAAGGAACCAACCCTGCCAATCTTGGACTTGCAGCCTCCAGAACTGTGAGATGATGTGTTCCTGTAGGTTGAACCACACAGTTGGTGGCAGTCCTTACGGCAGCCCTAGGAAACCAACATAAGGCCTGAACCAGCTTCACCTGGGATCAGGACAGGGCCACACAGGGAGAGGGAATTCAACCTGCAGAGACCCGCCAGGCTGGCACCCAAGGAGATACGGAGCCAGGAGTGGGTGTCTCACCTTAGACCCTCACTCTGCTGCGGCAGAGACCAGTGTCTTGCAGTCTTCGCCCCCTGCCTACCCCGCCCCGAGGGGCAGGCCACGCAGGGGGCTCTGGGAGGGGGCATTCAAGGACAGCCCCTCCCAGCCCACTGTTTCCCTTCTAGCAGCCAAGGGTGTCCTTGTTCTCCTTCTTTAGGGCCTGGGAAGTCACTCCTCGGTTCTCCAGCTGTGGGAATGCTATGCGTGGGGGCCGCACGCACACTGCAGCCCTCTTTAGCACAAACCTGGTTCTACTCCCCATCTCCCCACCCCCACCGCGTGGCAGCTGGGACAGCCGTGCCACCTCCAGGGCCAGCGCCTTCACCACAGGGCACTTGCGGCGGCGACTCATCGGGATTGAGGCTGGCAGGAGCCCCTCCATGGGCAGGAAACCCGAGGCACAGAGACACTAAACCGCTCATTCGAGATCTCCCAAATGATCGCTGGGAGGGCCCGACAGGAGCCCGCATCCAGTGCTGTCCCCGGGGAGATGCTCCACGCACCTCTCCTCTCTCCTGGGGGACTCCCCGGGGGTCCCCAGGCCCTGGCCTGGGCTCTGCCGGAGCCCCCAACCCCCTCCAGGGCCCAGCCCCTGCCTTCCCTGGAGAGGGTTTGCTTGGAGGGCGCCTGGGGGAGAGAACAGAGAAGAACAACGGAAAGTCCGCGCTCTGCAGAGCAAACAAACAAGTCGCCACAGAGTCGCTGAAAGGCGGCAGTGTGTGGCGGGGGGCCGCGGGGGCGGGGCGCGGCATAAAGGAATGTTGTTCGCGAAAGCGGGGCTGGGCACCGAGGGACGGCCAGATGGCTATTCATCCCGCAGCCTGGGTTTCGCCTGAAAACCCTTTTTCTGAAATGAGATGGTGCCCCGGGCCCTGTGTCCAGCTGCCCCCTCCTTACGGAGGCCCAGGGGGCGGCGGGGGCTCCAGGTGCCTCAGTGGCCCAGCCAGCATCAGCCGGCAGGTGGGAAGGGGCAGGAGGAGAGGAAGAGGATGGTGCTGCCGAGACCCATCTGCACCAAGAGTCTTCTTCGGGGAGAAGCTTTTCCCGTTAACAAACCCACCTCCACGGCCCCCAGGGCGCGGTCTCCCGGGAGCTGGATGCTTTGGGAGCCAAAAGCTTTCGGCTAAAACGAAGGCGGCAGGATCTGCCTGCTGTCTCCCCACTAAGCTACCCTCTGCCTTGCTAGGTCCAAACGGAAGCCAGGCCCAGACAGGTGAGCTCTGGACACCATACTGTGGCCTGAGAAACCACATCTGACAACCCAGGGAACCCCAAAAGCACGCCCAGCCCTGCCCCTCATCACTGCAAGGTGATGGGCTCTGCAGGCCACCACCCCGGTACTTGTAGGAGGAAGAAGAAAGGAAAAAAGGAAACAGGTAGGGAACTCGTCCCTGAGGGCTGACCAACCTCACCTGCTCACGTGTGGGGACAAGGACAAGAAGACAGTCATGGCCCCTGGGTCCTTGACTTGGTTCGCCAGGGACGCCGGGGATGGGCATTGCTACTACTCTGGAAACGAGCCCCGTCTGAGGCCATCACCAGCAACCTTGCCACCAGAAGCAGAAGCCCACATAGCTGGGCCGCCCAGAACATCAGAGAAGGGGGCTGATGGTTTGAAAATGCTAAATTACAGCTCCCAAGGGCACCTCGCAAGTTTTCAGGCCACTAACTTGATTCCGTACCAATCGCTGACAGTGTGCGCTCACGTGGCCCCTCTCCCTTCTGGCCTCCAACCTTGGATCAGGGCCCCGTTTCCAGGAATGCACGGAGCCGAGGACATACGTGGCTTTTCCCAGTGAGTGCCAGTGTGGGGATGTGGGGAGGCCCCAGGGGAAAACCCTCCTCCTGGCTCGGTCAGGGTAAACAAGAGGGCTTGGAGGCTCCCCTTCTGGGTCTTTCCTTACAAAATCCTGCCTCGAGCTGCGAGCTGTGGTGTTAGGATGGGAGGGACCTGAGCTCCCGCTCTAGGAACAGCTGGAGGCACATGAGTTCCTCAGAATATGTGCCCTGGTGGGCAAGATGAGACCACCGCTAGGCTGCAGGCCCTTAAGTCTTGGCCCTCAAGGTACCTCAGGCAAGCTCATAGGATATGCCATCCACCAGGAAAACACACTCCAGGCACTAAAATATATCATCTCCTCGCTGACCCATGTGTACCATAGAATAATTTTCACATCTACCATGTAACACTCAATCTGTAAGTATCCTCACCATACTGTTTTTTTGCTTTTAAAGGAGAAACAAGACCATCAGTTTACAAATAACCTCAGATACCACTATTTCAGAAACACTATTCCTAAATTTGTCTTTTGTAATCTAGTAATTTAAGAATGAAAAATAATTATTGTTCTTGCCATTGTTTGCAAAATGGCAAATGATTATATTCAAAAAACAGTAACAGTCACTGAGCTGTTTTGTAAAACAAACAAAATCACCAAACAATAAACAACCTGCCTAACACCTACTATTTCTCTTTACCAATTCAAGTGATCTCTTCCCCTGTATAGCTGAGGATGTCAGAGAGGTCAGCTGACTTGTTCCATGGCATGGTTAGTTCTAGAACACAAGTCTGTTGGACTACAGTCTATGTCCTCTTTCCTACTCTCTTTTAATGTGACAACTTCCAAACCCACTGCACATTTCTTTTTTTTATTTTCATTTTTTTGAGACAGAGTCTCACTGTGTTACCCGGGCTAGAGTGCCGTGGCGTCATCCTAGCTCACAGCAACCTCAAACTCCTGGGCTCAAGCGATCCTTCTGCCTCAGCCTCCCAAGTAGCTGGGACTACAGGCATGCGCCACCATGCTCGGCTAATTTTTTCTATATATATATTTTTAGTTGTCTGATTAATTTCTTTCTATTTTTAGTAGAGACGGGGTCTCGCTCTTGCTCAGGCTGGTTTCGAACTCCTGAGCTCAAACAATCCGCCCGCCTCGGCCTCCCAGAGTGCTAGGATTATAAGCGTGAGCCACTGCGCCCGGCCCACATTTCTTAAATGAGCAAAGTCTATACAGTGAGTCCTACAACTCGGTGGCCGGCGACTCCTGGTGAGCTATAGCCTATATTCCATGTTTTATACATGTCACTATAATGATGCTTCAGTCCCAGGAGATGACTTCCTTGAATGACCCCAGGGCAGGGTGTCCTTCTGGGTGGGCAGTGCCTCCCTGACATAGCCACAGGCGAGGAGCACCACTGAATACATGTCTAGTGCAGAGAGGGCAAGAAGGAGCCATTTGTGAACAATGCGGGGATGCCAGCTTCCTAGAGCAGAATCACCAGGTTGGGGGCCATTATCCCAGAGAGAAATGCTTGTGGCTTTGGGACCAATACTGCCCAACAGACTTTCTCCAATGGTGGAAACGTTCTGTATCCGTGCTGTTCAACATAGTAGCCGCTGGCCATGTGTGTCTGCTGAACACTGGAAATGTCATGTGTGTGAATGAGGAACTGAATTTTTTATTTGATTTTAATTAATTTAAGTTAATTAAATTAACTGCATGTGGCTAGTGGCTGCCATATTGGACAGCACAGCTCTGGACTCATATATTCAACTGCTACTTGAAATCTCTACTTGGGTGTTTTCCTTGGCATCTCAAACCTAACATGACCCCAATGAACTATTGTCCTGTCCCAAACCTGGGCCACCACCCCAGTATTGATCATTTCCATACAACAAACCACCCAAACCAGGTGCTCATGCCAAAACCTCAGCATCCTCCTCAACTTCTCCCTCTCTCTCGCTGCCGACATCTGATCCGTCAGCAAGTTCTAGTGGTTCTGCGTCCAAGACAATCTCAAATTCTCTCCATCCTCATGGTCACCCAGTCCAGGCCATCTCCCTCTGTCACCCAGACAGCAGTGATGGCCTCTTCACCCTCTTCCTGCTTCCACTCTCGACCCCCCACAATCTACCCTCTACAGGGCTGCTGGAGCTACGTGACAAAATGTAGAACAACTTTGTGAGTCTTCTGCTTAAAACCCTCTGGTTTTAATTCTCACTGTTCTCAGAATCATATCGAAATCCCTGACCATGACTCATGAGCCCTGTCATGCCTCAGGGCCTTTGCACATGCTGTTCCCTCAGCCTGGAATGTTTGTTACTCAGTTCTTCTTATGACAGACAGTTTCTTTTCATCCACTAAATATCAGCTCTTCAGACCACCACATTCAGAGGCTGCAGCCATTCTATCACAGTTACCTGGCCTCAAATATATGATCTAGTCTGTTATTCTGCTGTATTTTATACACACACACACACACACACACACACATGCATACATATATACGGAATAATTTTATTCTGTTGTAGCACTTGCTGCCACCTATAATTACTGTGTCTGTCTTCCTCTGCTGAGGTAAGCCCCATGGGTGCAGCAGCCACTTGTCTCTTTGTTCCCTGCACCAAGCACAGTGCCTGGCCTGGAGGAGACATCACTATGTTTGTGGCTGCCTAGAGGAAGGAATGGTGGGAAGTGGAGGCAGCCCTGTGAGCCCCTGGGATACCTGGGGCCTGAGCTGGCCTCGTCTTTGGTGTCTGTCCTTCCCTGCCCAGGGCGAGTGTCCCAGATCCAGTGCTGCACCTGTCCAGGTGAAGACAGGATGGGGCAGGTCAGAGCAGACCCCACGGGTCCTGGCCAGGGGGAAGGGCAAGGGCCGCTCTGAGAGGCCAGAATGTCACCATTCGCCAGCTCCTCCAGGGGTGGATGGTCTTGCCTGGGAGAGTCCAAACACATAGCAACTCAGGGTCTGAAAATATCCTCCCCTCACCACGCAGCAGAAATCGACCCCCTTCTTAGCTGGAGCTGCAGCTGAAGGGACTCCTCGCTCTCCTGTTTCGGGGTGATCTACGTGTCCTGTTTTACGATGCTCACGTGATCTCACCGTAGGCATGGCCATCCTGCAGGGGAGGCAGGGAATAAGGAAGCCATGCCTCCAAGGGCTTCAATGACTTGCTCAAAGCCATGAAGTCAGTGAAATGCAGAGCCAGGATGAGGGCACAATCCTTGGGCTCCAGATCCCAGATTCCCTCGTCTCATTCGAGGGCAACAGGGTGAGCTGCCCAGTCGACATCCACGGTGCAACTGCTGTGCGCCAAGTGCCACGCTGATTCTTTAATGACCCCACGACAGCCGCCCACCAAGCCACATCCAGGGTCTCCACTCTCCCCGCCTCCATTTTTCTTCTGCCCTTCGGCTTCTGAGACAGCAGGTGGCAAACTTTATGATGCTCCTGAGTCACACAGAGTACTTGTCAAAAGTACAGATTTCTGGGGTCTGCTTTTGGAGGTTTGGAGAGTGGCCTACGACTCTTCTTTTTTTCTATCACCTATGCTAATTAATTCTTTAGTTACATGTCATTTTTTTTCACTCAAGTGGAGCATCAGACTTTTTAGATGAGTCTCCAACACTGGAATCTCTGTCACCATTAACATCATTTTTCTGAAATATAACACAGTTCTCCAGTGATCGTTCATAGTCACTTCCATCCAGGTTGTTTGAGGAGCAGAAATTGTTTAATGACATTTGTATTAGGGGAAACAGGGTCCCCCCTCCACCCCAAATTCCCGTCCACCCGGAACTTGTGAATGTGATTTTATTTGGAAATAGGGTCTTTGATGTAATCAAGTTAAGATGAGGTCATACCGGATTAGGGTGGCCTCTAATTTTAGTATGATTGGTCCTTCATAAGAGGGAAATTTGGAGACATAGACACAGAGCCACAGAGAAGAACACCTGGTGACAACAGAGGGAGAGACTGGAGGGCTATATCTGCAAGCCAAGGGACTCTAAGAACAGCAGCCCCGCTGGGAGACAGGACAGAGGCATGGAACAGATTCTCTGTGAGAGCCTCCAGAAGGAACTAACTCTGCTGATATTTTCACATCAGCTGTCTAGCCTCTACGAGAGTGAAAAAACAAATTTCTGTTGTTTTAGCAGCTCTAGGAGACTAATAAATCATCACTGGAAATGTGATCTTTGCTGCAAACAACCATTCACATGCTGTTATTTTATTTTCCCACTTATTCTTTAAGGACATATCTGTGAGTGATTGCCACTAGCCTGGCCATCCACGCACAAGTGGAACTTGACCCGTAGGCCCTGCCTCCAGCCAACCACAGGCTGTGAACACAGAGCAGAAAGGGTAAGCAGGACCCATCTGAATGCCAACTCCCAAGAGCAAGGCTGCTGCCACCTCCCCATCCCTGCCTTCCCTGGCTGCAATCGCTGCCATTTCATGACTGCTCGGACTTGGTGACTGGGCTTGCTGACTGGGGCCTGCCACCTGTGTGGGTTTCCCTGAAGCGTTTTCTGACCTGCTCTGACCACATGACCTCAGGGCCCAGGACAGCCTCAGCCTCTGAAAGTCAGACTCGGCTGTGTGCCAAGGCCAGCAGCCTGATCCAGAATGACCCCCATCTCCTGTCCTGCCCTTTGCTTTCTCTAGTGGAGGAGAACTTTGGCTAGAATTAGAATGGAAGGAGGAAAAAAATTAATGGCTAAAACCTAATAAAAAAGTAGTGACTTTATTGGTGGAGAATAGAGTCCAAAAATAGACCTAGATATATATGTAAATGATTGATATGTGATAAAGGTGGTTTTTTAGTGGGAAGAAATAGATTCTATAAATCTACTGGGACAACCGGTTAATCAATTAGAAAAATAATAATCTCTATGTTGTTCCTTACACCAAAAAAATTCCAGGGAAGTAAAACATTTAAGCAAAACAAAACAACCAAGCAATAAGAGAAAACATTAAGCATATAATTATTAGCAGGATACCAAAATATTTTTGTTTTTATGTACAAAATCTTAAAGTGGGGAAGAATCTTATCTAAGAATGGTAAGACTGATATCTTTTACCATATGGAAAATTTAAAGGTTTTGTATAGAGAAAAATTATTAAACAAGTCAAAACACAAAAGTAGGAGAAAATAGCAATACAGATCATGGAAAATGGGCTAATACCCTTTATATCTAAGAAATGACTATAAATCAGTAAGATAAAGACCAACTATCCAATAGAAACGTGGACAGAGGACACAAAAAGGCAGTTTACCAAAACATGGAAATAGCCTAGAAGCGTATGAAAGGTCATTGACCATGCTTTAAAAAGGGCTTTAAAAAAAGAAAAAAAAGAAAAAATTTATACCATAAAAAAAGACATCGAACCTTCCTTATACTTCACATAAATAAAAATATAAACAGGGAAGAACTTTTTTCACACACTGGTAAAGATTAAAAACATTGATGATACATGGAACTGGTGAGAGTGTGGAGAAACACGCATTCTTACACGTTTTTGGAGGAAGCTTAAATTGGTACAACCATTTTAGAGGACAATTTGGCAGTATCCATTAAAATACAAAATGTGTATTACTTTGATCCAGAAATTCCAAATCCAGGACTCTATATTACAAACTTATGTGCAAAATGCTTGTGCAAGGATGCTTATGGCAGCATTGATGTAATAGGAAAACACATTAATTGCAACAGCTGTTAAAAAAAAATGAAGTCAACCTATATTGTTGATATGGAAAGAAGTATACAATATGCCATTGGGCAGAAAAGGCAGCAAGCTGCCAAGCAGTCTGTATCATATGATTTCTTTATGTGGCAAATAAAAAGAGAATAATACGTGTGTGTGTGTGTGTGTGTGGATAGAATATTTCTGTGGGACTACACAAAAAATTGTTAATGGTATTTAGAGAGGGACTAGGGTGAGAGGGAAACAAATATTTTTGCACATTTCTTTTAACTGTTGAAATTTTTGTCAATCTATGTTCATATGTAATTATTATGATAGAAAAAAGAGAGGAGAACCTACCTAATTTTAACCAACCATGTGATCCTTCCCTTGCTGAATGTGGTACACCTTTGACATCTGTCCTAATGGAATGCCCTCAGTGAGCACTGATTCATGTTAATTAAAATGCGAGTTTTCTGGGACCAAGTTCCTTCCCAGCCCCTTTGGCAGTTACCACATCCTGCATCTGGAACATTCTGAGGGAGCCCTCCTGAAGGCCGCAGCATCTTGGCTACATGCGAGGCTCAATGCCAGGCAGCTGCCTGCAAACTCGGCTCCTGGTCACACCGGCTGCCTGGCTCTGCACCAAGTCCACACCTCTCCCTGGTCTTTCGCCCTAGCACGCCATGCCCCTCTCCCTCACACCCGGCAGGTTCTCTCCAGACCCCTGGCATCTAGGCACATCTACTCTGGGACATTCTTTATACTCTTTTCCAGGCACAGAGAGGGTAGTTAGAAAAGGTGGGACCAGGAGTTAGAAAACTAGGATTCTTTTCCTTTCCTTCTTTCCTTTCCTTCCTTCCTTTTTGAGACGGGGTCTTGCTCTGTTGCCCAGGCTGGAGTACAGTGGCATCATCATAGTTCACTGTAATCTTGGACTCCTGGGCTCAAGTGATCCTCTTGCCTCAGCCCTGTGAGTAGCCAGGTCTATAGGCACATGCCACCATGACTCGCTGTTTTTTTGAGACAAGGTCTTGCTCTGTTGCCTGGGCTAGAGTACAGTCGGTGGTATTGTCATTGCTCACAGCAACTTCAAACTTCTGGGCTCAAGTGATCTTTCTGCCTCAGCCTCCTAAAGAGCTGGGACTATAGGCCACACCTGGCTAATTTTTAAATGGGGGGGGGGGCTCTCAATATCTTGATTAGGTTGGTCTCGAAATCCTGGCCTCAAGTGATCCTCCCACCTCAGCCTCCCAAAGTGGTGGGATTACAGGTGTGAGCCACCGTGCCCCGCCTCATTTATTTCTATAAGGGAATTTCTATGTCAGTCTTTAATGTCACTAAACATACATCCTGCATGTTACATTCATGACACATACCTCTTCCTGCCACTCGCCAAGTCAGATGAGCCTCCACCACGGGGAAAGCCTGACACTGAGGGCCCTGGGCCTGCCTGACGAGATGGTTTCGAGGTGACAACAGGCCATAGGCTGATTGGCTGAGATCAGCTCTAATCCACTCAGCGGGCAGGTGAACTTACTCTGTGGGTGAGTTCAGGGGTGGTGGAGGAGGAAGAGGTCCCTATTCCTTCTTTTTCCCCTTCCTACTAAAAATTCTGCTCTTAAATTTGCTTGTTGAGCTCAAATGTGTCACATGTATGTACTTCAATGATGTTTTCTAAAGGAGAAAAACAAGAGAAACCAAGATAGAAGGAACTTTGGAAAGTCCCTCGCTTCCCCTTGGAGGGTCACCTCTGCCAGTGTGACATTCCAGAGGTGGCTGCGCTCCTGGGTTGTGCGGCTTAGAGTGTCACCGCCATGCTGGCCAGGAAGGCTAGCTGCTGGCCCGAGACTGCCCGGCCACAGGCTACAGCCTGGCAGTGCAGCAAGGGCCCTGGCAGGGGACCGCTCCATCCCACCTGGGCAGGACCTGCCTCTTGGAGAACAGAAGCAGCAGCTATCCTACCCAAGAGGGTCCCCTCTTCCTCCCTCGGGTTCTACCAAAGCACCGGTGAAAACGTGGCATACCAAGACTCCACGGCAAGGTTTTTGGGAAAGAGATGAGGGTCTACAAAGTCACCTGGTCCTAACTGGCCCCTCCTGAGACATGCAAGGACAAAGTGGACAGGAACCTTAGCTTAGCAGCTGCCTTCCAGACCTGGCAACTCCGCTTCCACGTGAAAGGGAAGAGACGGAATCGTCCGCCCCCCGGACACGCCCGACACCTCCACTGCGGCTTAGGCCAGACACCAATGATCTTCAAGCAAATCACACTTCCACCAGGCCCCTTCGGGAGCATTCTGGGGGCCACAGATCATTATCATTTCAGGTTCCCCACAGATTCAAGGTTTCCTAGGCCCTACTGCTCATAAAGGCAGTACTTTTCTGGCCCGGTTAAATGAATTTTAAATGAAAGGCTTCGGGGTACAGCTGTGGCAAACAAGGGTCCTCTAAGTGCCTGTCTCTCCAGATAAACCTCTTTCAAGCCAACACATCACCCCACCTCACACTTTGACCTCCACCTGCTCACCCTATGGAAGGGCAGCTGCCAGGGGATCCGAGTGCGTGACCCGCCGATTAATCAGTAACTGAGCGCGCAGGGAATGAGTCACGTGCAGAGGAAGGCGTGCCTGCTCCCCTCGGGAAATCTCGCTGCACGTATCGCCACACGTCACCCTGGAAGGCAGAGGTGGTTTATGAGGTCCAGAAAATAAACAAGGGCAGCCTAAGGATCCTTCTCCTTCTGTCTGTAGAGGCCTGACTTCGGCCCAGTCAGAAGGATCAAAGGGGACCCTAAATCGCACCTCACCCCTCCTGTCTTCAACAGAAATGCATTTGCTTAATTGGCTGAATCTCGTGCCTAAGATTCATCCCTAACGGGCACCTGGAGACCCGTATTCCAGGAGCTTTCTGAGCCACAGCTTCCTACATCTTCCCCGCCTACCTTAGGAGTCAAATGGAAATCCACAGGAAAATACTTCAATGTAAATTGCCATATGCACTTAAGATGTGTTACTTTTACTTCTACAGGGATCACTGTTATCCAAGTGTTCTTTATCTGAGTCCTGAAAGTTCAAGTTGCAAAGGGCAGCAAAAATCATCTCAGCACACAAATATTCACCAATTGATCACTTATAAATTTAGTCACTGCTCAAACAGTGACCGCTCCCTCCCACAGCCTTGCCCAGCCTATCTGGGCAAAGTGTCCTCTCTCTGATGGAGGTTGCTATCATCTGATGATAAATATACAATGTAACAAACTGGCGAGTGAAATTAAAAAAATCAATGCAAAAATATAGAAACTTTCATGAAGTCAATGAAAGCTATAGAGAACTGTTGGACTCACAATTCCACTGCCAAATAAAGGTCTGGCAAAGTCAGGCTGGTTAATACCAAAAGACAGGCAATTGACAAAGGGAAGAGGCCCTTCAAAAGAGATTGACCTGTTTATCGAAGGATCAAGAGAGACCCTTAGTCCCTAAACACCATTGCCAAAATGACCCTCTTCATGAGCATGCTCTGAATGAGTTTGCAGAACGCCAGATTGTACTTCTGTATAATTTGGTCAGAAAAACTACACGTGTATGCAAAAACAACACTGCTTGATTCATCATTCGTTCAAGTCAAGAATTGGTACACAGTTTGGCTCTTCATCTTGAATGCTTTTTGGTTTCTTTTTAAAGATAATCAATGCCCCTTCCCCCAGGCCCTGTCTCACTATCTATGAAATTTTTGTCTTCATTTAAGGTAGATTCACTTTAAGTGACCTTTTATCCTAGAATTCAATGACTCTTCAACTTTGGCCTAAGGAACGACTGAACTTTTCACAGCACCTTCTCTCTAACCAATATAAGTCGTGACACTTGATGCTCCAAAAGCCCCTGCCTGGGACAAGAGAAAGCAACCACTAAACCAGGGGGGTCTGCCCTCTTCCCTGATATGGGGTGATGTGGGACCACGGAAGCTATATTTATTCAGCCCAAAGTAGGTTCTCCTTAGTCCTTCACAGATCAAGATGCAAACTGTAGGCCTTGAATGACTCGAAAATTGGAGATCTTTCTTTGATCTTTGTGAATAAATGATGCCCCGTTTCACAGACTTTCATTATTACATAAGACTATCGGCTACTTATGAGCAACTAATTAGGTTATTATAGGTTATTAACATTTGGAATTCATAAACTAAAACCAGACACTCCTAGAGATACCCCCAAACTCGGATTCCACTTTTCCTTAGGAAATCTGAGCATCGTGCAACGTTAAGCAACGACGACAGGGTTCCGCTGGACACAGGAGAATGCAGAGAACTAGAATTCCACTCTTCCTTTTAAAGGACAAATGACAACTAATTCACTTAGGTAAGTATCAATCAAGTTTCTGGTAGATTTCATGACCCACTCTAAGCATGTAATCGCATGGATTTGCATCAGTGGAATTTCTGGCTACTTGTTTTCCTTTAACAGGATTTTAAAACATTTTGTATGTGTCGTAGTTCGAATATGTTAAAGCAAATCCTCCCCACTCCCAGTTTGCTTATCTGGGACTGCTATTTAAATACCTTATACTGTCAAGGTAAGAAACCGAAGAATTTGGATAATTATGCTTTGGGGCAATGCTTCACCGTATGGAATCCTGAGTCGGAGGTTCATATCTCTCAGTTATAAGCTTTATGAGTGTTGCTGTCACCAAGTTCACGGTTCTCCAGTTTTGCTATTATGGTTGAGCTCTTCTCCCATCCGAGAGAAAGAGCAGGTGGGGAGAGTGTTTACTGGTGTTTTCTGCCCACTTTAGATGGGCAGCAGTTAGAGAAGAGTGCGAACCACTGTTCTGAGGCCGCGTCTTTAGAGAAATGCACAAGAAAAGACAGTGGAAAGAATAAACAGGACTGGAAATCCAGCCAACCCCCAGGTCACACCTGTGCATGTCATCTAGGCACTTAGAGCCACATGGGGACTGGTCACAGCCCTAAGAGCAATGTGGGTCTTGACTGGGGTTTTCTATGGTTAACTTCAATTCTCACCCTGTAGGGGACTCAGGAAAGTGGTGAACTGCAGGAGCCTGGTAGGGAAGACATTCTGCTGACTCTCTGGGGCAAAGGCACGTCCCCTGGATCCGCCTCCATCCTTCCTTCAGCTCCCAACCCTTTAGCTAACAAAGAAGAAAGGAGATTTTTTTTCTCCCATCTTAATTCTTCAACTACCTCGTGTATGCTCATACTTCCCTGTGTATGCTAACTTTCCTCTTCCACTACGCACATGCCTCAGTTTTCTAAGCAGCTCATTCATTCATTTATTCAAACATTTATTAGTTGATGTTGGCATACACCAGTGTGATAGCGCAACCCAGATGAGTCAGACAATTCCAGTCCTCAGAGAGTTTACTGTTTAGTAGACAAGATAACAGACAAGATAAGATAACAGAGCAGTGAAAATAAATGAGGAAGAATATTACAGATACTGTAAAATGGTACAGGTAAAATTTTATGACAGTTTGGGAGAAGGGAAAACCAGCTAAGGTTAGGAGAATCTCTGTAGAAGAAAAAGCATTTGAGAACTGGACTGAAGGGATACAGCAGTGGGGAGCCATGGAAGACGAAGGAGCACAACCGTAACATAACCAAGTGCTCTTAGAAAGGTTCAAAGACAGCAGGGTAGGCCGGGCGTGGTGGCTCACGCCTGTAATCCTAGCACTCTGGGAGGCCGAGGTAGGCGGATCGCTCAAGGTCAGGAGTTCGAGACCAGCCTGAGCAAGAGCAAGACCCCGTCTCTACTATAAATAGAAAGAAATTGGCCAAACAACTAAATACAGAAAAAAAAAATTAGCTGGGCATGGTGGGGTGTGCCTATAGTCCCAGCTACTCGGGAGGCTGAGGCAGGAGGATCGCTTGAGCCCAGGAGTTTGAAGTTGCTGTGAGCTAGGCTGACGCCACGGCACTCACTCTAGCCAGGGCAACAGAGTGAGACTCTGTCTCAAAAAACAAAAACAAAGACAACAGGGTACAGGAGGAGACCTGCCCAGGAGGCTGCTGCAGTAATGAGTGTAAGTGGGGGCTCTGGCCAAAGCAGGGCAGTAGTGGGGGAGATGTTCTAGAAGGAAACCTACAGAGGGTCTGTCCAAGTTACTGGCTCTTCTTTTTCCAGTTACTTCCCACTTTTTCCCTTCAACTGCCTGTGAGTTCTCTAGGATAGAGCAGGCGATGGAGACAGTTGCTGTTAAAAGTACGGAAAACACGGATAACCTCCCAGGCATAATATCGAGTGAAAGGAGCCATCCAGCAGAGTGCGCGTTCCCATATGCAGTTCAGAGACAGGCAAAGCGATCCCGTGGAGACAGAGGTTAGAACAGTGGCCACCTTTAGAATTGCTACAGAGACTAGCGACGGAGACGGAGAAGTCATGACTGACCTCCCCACGTCTATGTTCCAGTACCTGGAATCTGTGACTATGTTACCTTACTTGTCAAAGGGACTTCGCAGATGTGATTGAGGACTTGAGATGGGGAGGTGCCCCCCGCTTACCCAGGTAAGTGGAAGAGGGAGGCAGGAGAGTCAGCCACAGACGGGGATGCGACGATGGGAGCAGAGGTGGGAATGCTGAGATGGCCGTCTGGGCCACGAGCCTCTGGAAGCTGGAAACGGCAAGAAAACAGAATCCCCCGAGCCTCCGAAGGAATGCTCCCCGGCTGACTCATTTTTTACTTCGGAACTGTGAGAGAGCAAATGTGTGTTGCTTTAACTCACCAGGTTTGTAGTAATTTGTTATAGTAGCAATGGAAAACCAATTCCATGGAAAACCAAAAGCGTATGGAAGCCAAGCGAAGAAAGTGTGGGAAGGACAGGGGTGGGGGGTGAGCAGTGATCAACCATGTTGCTGCCAGGCCAGGTGCAAGAGGTGAGAAGTGACCCCCGGGTTTAGGGAGGTGAGGGTCCTGGTGCCCCTGGCAAGGCTGTTGCAGTGGCATGGCAGGTTTCCGAGCGAACGCGGTACTTATTACCTGTCTGTCTGAATAAAAGAGGGCTACATATAGACCAATGATCGGTGTGTGTCCTAAGAAAAAAAAATAAGGAAAGCAAAGATAATGGATGCTATTCAGGCATCGGTCTAGGTGATTGCCTGAAAATATTTCCAGAGATGATTACTCTCACGTGTTTCTGGGATTCCTGTTTGTTTCTGTTTATTTCCCCCAGAGAATCCTAATTTCTGACCTTCCCCTCCATTCAGGGTCCTGCAGCCCCTTCCTTCACTGAATTGTGGGGTAACACCAGGAAGCACTCCTGGAGCCAATGCCTACCCCGGGGTGGGCATGGAGCCACAGTGGCCTGGTCCCTGGACATTCTAGTGTCCCAGTTGGCCCAGGTTCATCCTCCAGGTAAGACTTGCCTGGCACACAGCAGGCCCGAGCGTGGAAGTCTCTGGCACGCTGTGAAGGGCAATGACTGCCAATTGGCCAGGCAGGCTCCGTGGGGAAGCCGTCTTGCAGGCCAAGTTGGTCTCGGCTCCCTTCCGTTAGCCGGCTGCTCCTCTCACTCCGCTTTGCAGGAGGACAGCAGTTAAGCAAGCTCCCCAGACGGAAGCTTTTATCTGCATTCTCAGCTCAGACCGGCTTTCTAAGTTGGGCTGTGCTCAAGATGTTCTGGGACCTGGGGTGAGGAGGGAACCCCAAGTCTTCCTGCAGGTAGGTCTCCTTCCTCCCTATTGTCCATCTTCATTTAACTGCCCAAGCCCCGAAGCTCTGAATGGCCAGAACCCAAAGCCTGGCAGAGCCACATGTGGCAGAATCTGTGGTCTTCTTGGCCACTCAGAGACAGAGACGCACTCCTTGGGATTAGAATATGGCATCAGAGACCCTCAGATGTTGGGGTTACCCCAACACCAGTGTCTGGGGAGTCAAGGCTTGACTTCTCCCAGGGTCTTCTCAAACAGAGGACCCTACCCAGCTGGCATGGCCCCCTGCTTGCTCACAGGAGGGCCTCTCTAGGTCTGGGGGTGTGGCAGGGAACAGTCGTCATAGCCCTGGTGGCAGGTTTGGGGTTGAGGAAGAACCCCGGCTGGGCTGTGGTGAAAGATGTCACTCTCTCACCAGAAAAATGCACATCACACATTTTTCAGATACAATTTCATCTCTTTCATCAACCCCAGAGAATGATCCGTAGCGTGTGGTATAGACTCCACTGGTGGTGCCCAAGATGAACTTAGGGGATATGAGGATGAGCATTTGTTATTTTCATAGTTCTATGTTTATTTTAAAGTACATGTAAAAACCTGTGCTTTCACTGGTATTATTGTTTAGGGTGAGTAAATCATAAACTAAAAAGTGAGCCAATTTAAAGATAAATATTAAATATAATAGTGCAAGTGGCATGTCAATTCAGAAAAAAATGATGATGGTGATTCATGGATGGCGAAACTCTGGGAAACACAGTATCTAAGGCCTTGGAAGGAGGTTTAGACCCAAAGTTCTTTCCTTGCCTATTTCTTTTTTCTTTTCTTTTCTTTTTCTTTTTTTTTTTTTTTTTTTTTTTTGAGACAGAGTCTCATTCTGTTGCCCAGGCTAGAGTGCCATGGCATCATCACAGCTCACTGCAGCCTCAAACTCCAGGGCTTGAGCGGTTCTCCTGCCTCAGCCTCCTGAATAGCTGGGACTACAGGTGCATGCCACCACACTCAGCTAATTTTCTATTTTTTACATAGACGGGGTCTTGCTCTTGCTCAGGCTGGTCTCACATTCCTGGCCTGAAGCAATCCTCCTGCCTCAGTGTCCCAGAGGACTAGGACTACAGGTATGAGCCACTGTGCCCAGCCTATTTCTTTTTTGAAAAATGCTGGTAGCAGCTCAATACACAGACTTCACACCCTACCCGCATGTGGCTGCAACCTGAGGAACACTGCTCTCACCTGAGCTTGGGGTGAGGAGCTTGACCCCACTGGCCCCTGAGGACCCTCCGTGCTCAGCCATGGCTCCTTCACTTGCTCCAAGTGGACTGCTTGGCCTCTCCACATCCAAGGCCATGGCAGACCTTGTCTTATCCTGCCCCCTCCCCCAGTATGTTGGCTTAAACTAGTTTGACTTGTTTTGTGTGTGCCTTCGCGTGAATGTGTGTGCAAGTGTGTTCACAGAGGGAGCGTGGCAAAGTGGGGAAGAGGGGAAGCAAACGCGGCCAGGTCTCCTCTCTGGGAGAAGACCCAGGATGCTCCCATCCAAGCACCAAGCTAGGAAAGAAGGTCCTTCATTCAGAAACGAGCCCCAAACAGCAGAGCTGGTTCATAGCACCCTCTTCCCTGCAACACCCCTCCTGCTCCTCATACCATAGAGGCGAGGCTCTAACATCAAAGTGTCAGCATCCCTGGTCCAGTGGGAGGAGAGAAGGGCCATGGAGAAGGCAGTTTGCGGGTTGCTAGAAAGGCATAGCTAGAGAGAAGAACAGGAATGTCTTGCCTCCATCCAGGTTTCCTGCTGAAAAGATGCCATGCCCCAGATTTCTCCTTTGACTACCTGTCTCCCCCAATTTAAAGACAACTCTAGTTGTCTGCCAGTTCCTAGATTAGAAATCTGCAAGTAGAAGCTCACAGGCAACTGGGGTGTTGGGCTACTGTGGCATGTGTCAAGTTTGAGCCATGGGCTTGCAGGTGCCTTGTTAGTTTTCGATTTTTTCCACATCCTCAGGTTGGGGACCAGAAATAAGGATGCCTGCAACGTGGCCATGCCGGGCTCTTAGGGGACCAGGTAAGCGCACAGGTGGGAAGCTAAAGTGGACTCAGTATTCCTTCTGGGTCCTCGCTGAGGCCAGGTAAGGCAAAGCAAAGCGAAGAGCTGGGAGGTTAGAGCTGGGAGGTGGGGCAGTCTAGGGCAGAAGTGATACTCAGGACAGTGTTGGCAGAAGCCACACCCTAAGTCTCCTGTCTACAGAACACAGTGACAACACAGGGTGGGCCCTGTGAGCCACCGTAAGCTTGGCTGTCTCTACTATTCTGATCTCAACCTCTTTAATTTCCTGCACTGAGTTTTTCTTATATCTATGGCTAAACCTTCTGCACCTTCAGCATAACCTGACACCAAACATCAGCTTCTGAGATTAAACGGGGTTTCCACCACAGAGCGCTCAGTCCTGGCGCTTTACCTATGAAATCTCCCAAATTTACCCCGTCTCTCCCCTTGGTCACAGCCACCGTAGTGCAAGCCACGTGGTAGCCTCCTGCCTGGTCCCTCACGTCCACTCCCTCCATTCCTTCTTGGCGCTGTGGCCAGGGAACTCTTCCAAAGATGGAAATCGGACCACACCACGCCCCTGCTCGAATCCCTTCCCCGGCTGGTTCTTAGAATCAAGTGCCAAACCCTGACCACAGCCTAGGAGGCCCTGCATGATCCGGCCTCGGCTGGTCCTGGCCTCCTCCTGCTGCATCCCTCTCTTGGCCTCCAGCCTCTTGTCACATGGGTTTTAGTTCTGCCCCTTGACTACCAAGCTCTTCCCTTTGGAGCTTTCGCACATGCTGTTGGCTTTGTCTGGAATGTTCTTCCTACCACAAGTCACCTATTTGTCAGTTGGCTTTCAGTGTAAATGTCACTTTCTCAAAAAAGCCCTCCCTGAAGCCCTCCACTCCAGATCCATACTCTGATATCACCGTGTGATTAAGTAATTATCACATGATTAGTACATCCCCTTTCCCTCCCATTATCCTGTTAGCTCCGTGAGGACGGGACCATATTAGTTTTGTTCATTGGTGCCTCCCATGCCTCTCACAGTGCTGTTGACCCATTAAGGAACCAAGTAAGTGATTCGATAAATAAATGATTGAAGAATCAGGCAAGATGGTCCAAGGCGGAGCCACTTGGAACAGTGAGTAGTAAATCCTTCCAACCACAGATCTAAATGCACTGTCTGGGTTCATCTTGAAAGCAAAGGCTAGAAGCGAGGCATGACTATTGGTTTACAATAGTCCGCTCTCAGCCACGGTTTCATTTTCCATGCTTTCGGTGACCTACAGTCAACTACGATCCAAAAGTATTAAATGGAAAGTTCCAGAAATAAACAATTCATAAGTTTTAAATCTGTTTTCAATAGCAGCCTAAATCTACATCACGATGCCTATGTCATTCACCTCATTTCATCCCACCACACAGGCATTTTGTCATCTCACGTCATCACAAGAAGAAGGTGGGTACAGCACAATAGTACATTTCAAGAGAGGGCTCACGTTCACATAACTCTTATTACGGTATATTGTTATCATTGTTCTATTTTATTATTAGTTATTGTCAACCTCTTATGCACCTAATTTATAAATTAAACTTCATCATGGTATGTATGTATAGGAAAAAACATAGTATACATAAGGTTTGGTGCGATCTGTGGTTTCAGGCACCCACTGGGGGATGTTAGGATGTATCTCGCTCAGATAACAGAGGACTACTATATATTTAAGCATGATGGCTCCACTGTCACCAGTCTCATAGCCAGGGCTAGGGGATGCCCAAGAAGTCAGTTCGCTTCTGGGCGGAGCCTACCTGGAGCTCAGTGCATAGGGTGTGTCTCCCCTTCCCAGGAGGATTCTTGGGATGGAACTAACACTGATTTTGGAGTCAGATACACTTGACTTTTCCACTAACTAGCTAGTTGACCTTAGACACATTTACAGAGCCTCTTTGAGCCTCAGATTCCACAACCTAAACTGGGGATAATGAAACATACCCCAGGTTCAGTTGAAGGCTTAACTACCACGAGCTTGTACTGCCTAGCAGCCTGCAGCTTAGCACATCATCTGAATTACAAGTGTTAATATTCCCTTTTCCTCTGCAAAACTGGATTATGCCTTTCATTTCACTCTTCTGGACTCCCAAGCCAGCGAATAGGACAGATACAAAGGGAGGCCTGAGGGGTTGGACGACACACTCCACCCACCCTGGACCTCATCCGCCCATCCAGGTCTTGCACCGGGGCGAGGCACCAGGAAACCCATGCTAGCTGGCTGGGAAGAGCTACTGATCTGTGCCTCTTTGAAACAGCACTGGGGAGGGGAGGACAGGTGAGCCTTGGAAGGGGAAGACAGGTGAGCCTATCCAAACAGAAATGGAGAGCAATTGCAAAGAGGGAGAGGCTGATAAGGGAAGAGGAAGGAACATCGGGGCGTTTGGGGGGTTGGGGCCAGAAACTGGGAGAGTTGTCGGGGGGGCAAGGGCTAAGGAGGAGCAAGGTGGAAGGAGGGGAAACTCAGGAGGTGGGAGAATTAGCAGATGGAGGGGGGTCAGGGCTAACGCTGGAGAGGAAGAGCAAGGTCCTGGTGAGAGGAAGTGGGACAGTGACCTGTTACCTGGCGAGAAGAGAGGGGAAGCGGAGGGAGAGAAGGGCAGAGGCGGTCACTTTGGGTCCTCCTAGAGGGCAGGTGAACGGGGCTCACCCGGGAAACGAGAGTTGGGGGAGGGGTGGGCGGGAGTGGGTAGGGTGCGACCCCAGCCCGCTGTACCTGCGGGTCCCCTTGCAGCTCGCCCACGTAGTACTCCTCCAGCCAGCGGCGCGCGTTGGCCGAGTGCCTGTGCGGTGGCCCATCCAGGTCGGCGCTAATGTCCTGGCCGGCCCTCGCCCGCAGCAGCTGCTCGCCCCCCGGGTGATGCTGCACGAAGCTGGTGAGGTCGTAGAGGCGGGCCCCGCGGCGGACCCAGCACGCGCCGGCCGCCAGGCGCCGCTGGACCTCGGAGGGCGAGAAGGAGGCGGCGGGGGGCGGAGCGGGGGCCATGGCTGGAGACTGGAGCTCGCGGCTCAGAGCCCGGGCGACTGCTGAGTGGCTTCACCGACGCGCCTCTAACAGCCCGGGAGCCGGGGCGCCGCTATAGGCCCGCCGCCACCGCACCTGCTCATTTGCATGCCGCGCTCCCATTGGCCGCCCAGCGGGACGCGGCCCCAGCCTGGAGGGGCCCCCTCCCCATTGGCCGGCAGGAAGCCCCGGAGGGGCGGGCCGGGGCGCCGCGAACTGCCCGCCAGGTGGCCCTGGGCAGGTAGAGGGCGCGCCGGCCAGGTGTGTCCCGTCGCAGGAGGAGGACGGGCGGATGCCGGCGGAACAAGTCTTCCCCTCATGGGTGGCTGTCTGGACGGACATCTTCGGTGGCCCGATCGCCACTGGAATAACTTCTGCTGCCGCTCCAAGGGAGAAAGTGGTAGTATTGGATCCTCTGGCTAAGAGGAGACGAAGCGCGCGGAACTAGTGTAAAGAGAGTGAACCACTCGTCTGGGGCGCAAAATTTAAGGCGACACCCCAAAACTCAATAATCACAATATATAGTATTTTAATGTAATATTTAAAAAAAGTATATTGTAGCACAATGTGCATGTACTTAATGCCACCGTCCTGTACACTTAAAAATGGCTGAAATGGTAAATTTATATTACGTATATTTTGCCACAATAAAAAACATACATCACAAAAAAATTTTAAACTCATATTGGCAAACCGACAGAGGTAGGGTGGGGTCTGGCCACTTGTCTTTGCAAATAAATGGTTTTTTTTTTTTTTTGTTAACTGATTTTTTTAAACGTTTTTTAATTATTATGGGTATGTAACAGTCGTATATCTTTCTGGGGTACATGTGATGTTTTGATACAGGCATACAATGTGAATTAATCGAATCAGGGTAATTGGGGTACCATCGCCTCAGGCATATAAATAAAGTTTTATTGGAACAAGGGCCAGGCTTAGTGAAGCATGGTTGTGAAAATGCAGGATTGGCTCCTGTTTTTGTTTAAGGTTTTGATATTTTATTCATCATGGATTTTTTTGCATGAATTTTGAATTCTTAAAATATTGCATCAAAATATTATTTATCTTGGCCGGGAGCGGTGGCTCACGCCTGTAATCCTAGCACTCTGGGAGGCCAAGGCGGGCGGATTGTTTGAGCTCAAGAGTTTGAGACCAGCCTGAGCAAGAGCAAGACCCCGTCTCTACTAAAAATAGAAAGAAATGAATCGGACGACTAAAAATATATAGAAAAAAAAATTAGCCAGGTATGGTGGCACATTACTGTAGTCCCACCTACTCAGGAGGCTGAGGCAGTAGGATTGCTTGAGCCCAGGAGTTTGAGGTTGTTGTGAGCTAGGATGACGCCACGGCACTCTAGCCCAGGCAAGAGAGTGAGACTCTGTCTCAAAAATAAAAAAAAAGTTATTTATCTTGATTACTAAATTTTTTGATGTGCCCTTAAATTTTGTACCCAGGATCAATGCCGCCCTCCCTCCCTCTAGTGCTGACTCAGGGGAGGACCTGAAGGGAGAACAGAGGATACTGTCACCATTAGAGAAGGGGACCTAGGGACCTAGAGGAGTAAAGCCTGCTGGGTAGAAAGGAGGACTGAGTGTGTTCATCACAGTTTTGTTTACACCAGGGAAAAACTGCACACAGTTTTCCTTGCCCAGCAATTTGTGTGGGGAGTCCCCTTTGAACTCATTATTTGTAATCAAATGCTCCTGGCACTGAGGCTGCCCCATTTAACTGGCCTTTGTCTCTCTCAGGGAAGACAGTTTCAGGGTAGCTTTTGCTTATGCCCTTCAGTGGCTAGGCATCTGTGCTAGGCCAGTGCCATGTGGGAAGCCAGGCCCAGACACCTCACAGGCCACGCCAACAAGAGAGGTGCCCAAGGTCAAGATAGCTGCCTCTCCCCTCTCTTCTTTCCAGACCTCTCCTGACTTACCCTTAGGGAGTAGGCAGGAGTTCTGCTGAATCTATGGGTCTATGGAACAGCTGTCCATCAGGCCCGGAGGCCTTATGTCACTAGAGTTGCTTTTCTTAGGCCGCGAGTGCAGTCATCCTCACCGCACTTCCACACCTCTATGTTCCAAATACCTTCCTTACATGTGCCAAAGCAGCCATGCACACATGCACAGGTGTACTCAGGTACTTCCTGCTGACAATATCTGTGGGACACCCCCATTTGGATTTCTCACCATTGCCTTCAACTCCCATTGTCTGAAGCTGAACAATTTAGCCATCTATTCAGAATTATAACACCCACACTTCTTGCCCTAGTATTCTACTTCTAGAAATTTGATCTTACGGATATATCAAGATGAGTGAAAAATAATATTAATTGCAACATTATAGATTAAAAACTGAAATATTCATCATTAGAGAGGATGAACTAAATAAATTATGGTATATTCAGACAGTGAAATACTATGTAGCCATTAGAAAGAATGAGGTTGATCTATGTGTACTGATTTGGAACAATCTCCAGGACATTGTAGTGGAAAACAAGAATAATGTATACAGCATGCTAACAGTTAATTTGCTTTTCTTAATTATTTAATCATTAAAAATTTTTTGATGCAAACAAAGAGTATATGTATTTTTTTAAAGCAAAAATAGTTAACTGCTTAAATCTTACTCCCAACTCAAGAGCTAGGACAATTACCAAAAACTTGAACCTATTTCAATACTCCAAACCTTCCACTTCTCTGCTTCCTGTTTACCAAGAGGTAACCTCTGCCCTGACTTTTCTCCTCATCCTTCCATTGCTTTTTATTTTTAATATTTTTGTCACATCTATGCGTGTGCCTATATTGTTTAGAAAAGATTGTTTTTGAGTTTTGTGAAAATCATATGATACTGTATTTAGCTTTATGTGGCTTTGTATGTTTTACTCAATATTATTTTAAGATTCACCCATGGCTTGGCGTGGTGGCTCACACCTGTAATCCTAGCTCTTCAGGACGCTGAGGTGGGAGGATTGCTTGAGATTAGGAGTTTGAGACCAGTCTGAGCAAGAGTGGAACCCTCAAAATAGAAAAAAATTAGCCAGGCATGGTGATGCCTGCCTATAGTCTCAGCTACTTGGGAGGCTGAGGAAGGAGGATCACTTGAGTACAGGAGTTTGAGGTTACAGTGAGCTATGATGATGCCACTACACTCTAACCCCAGTGACAGAGCAAGACTCTGTCTCGGGAAAAAAAAAAAAGATTCATCCATGTTGTTGAGGGTCACTGTAGTTCATCAAATTTCACTGCAGTGTAATATTCCACTATATGAATTTATCCATTTTCCTTTTGCCCTTGATAGGAATTAGAGTTGTTTCTTTTTCTATTATGAATATTCTTTATATATGGGTTAGAGTTTCTATAGCCTATATACCTAGGATTGCAGTTGCTGCATCCTAGGGTGTGCAAATGTTCAAATTTACAAGATAATGTAAATTAGCTTCTAAGTGGTTATACTATTAAACATCCCCATGAAAGAAGTATGAAAATCTCTAGCCCTAATGTTGAGAACAAGGTAAGGATGCCCACTCTTATCACTTATATTCAACATTGTATTAGAGTTCCTAAGCAGACATGAAGGAGTAAAACTCTCTACTTGCAGAGAACACGATTGTTTACATAGAAAATCTCAACTAATTTGTGAAACAACTAGAACTAATTGTTAGGTTGGGAAGTCATAGCACGAGTTGAAAAAGAATTCTCAGCCCAAAGATTAGAATAGTTGTTTTTTTTTTTTTTTTTTTTTTTTTTGAGACAGACTCTCACTCTGTTGCCTGGGCTAGAGTGCTGTGGCGTCAGCCTAACTCACAGCAACCTCAAACTCCTTGGCTCAAGCGATCCTACTGCCTCAGCCTCCCGAGTAGCTGGGACTACAGGCATGTGCCACCATGCCCAGCTAATTTTTTCTATATATATATTTTTAGTTGTCCAGATCATTTCTTTCTATTTTTTAGTAGAGACAGGGTCTCTCTCTTGCTCAGGCTGGTCTCGAACTCCTGACCTTGAGCGATCCACCTGCCTCGGCCTCCCAGACTACTAGCATTACAAGTGTGAGCCACCATGCCCGGCCTCAAAGATTAGAATAGTTTTAAAAAAGAAAGTTTATTTTACTTCCCAAGGGGTGGGAAGGGCACTGGCACAAGAGAAAGAAAGGAGAAGTGCCAGCAGAGAGGGTAAGGGGTTTGGAGGGGTTTTATTGGGAGTAAAGGGGGAAAAAAGTGATTGATGCCAGCTGAAGGCAAAGGGAAGCATCTGAAATGGTGAAATGGCTGCATCTGTGTTTCCTTTTTTTCCCCCTTTTCTCCTTGAGGCTGGCCTATCAGTCTCCTTGGAATGCAGTCTGGCAGGAACTAGGGTGGGGAGTTGGCATCCCTGCTGTCTGCTCTGGTCTCTTCCAGGCTGTTAAAACAAACTCTGAAATAGAACAATAGGAGCTTAATCTTAAAGACAAGTTGAGTCACAGGTAGTTAATCAAACAAAGGGGTAGTTGTTCGGTGTGATCTTTCTCTTCAAAAGGGGCAATTATGTACAGTGAGTTTATTCCTCTATCTTTCTGTTATATAGTTTATTTTTCTCTCTTAGATAGCTTATTAGCAAGGCCATCCTATCACTAATAAGTAAATTTTGCAAGTCCACAGGATCCAAGGTCAAAATACCAAAATCACTTGTATTTTAATTACTAGCAGCAAATAATTGGAAAATGGTAATTTAAAATTTCATTTATGACGATATCAAAAAAAATTAAAACGTGAGAATAGATTCAAGAAAAAAACTGAGGCCTCTAACTGAAAACTACAAAAATGCTGCTGAGAGAAATTAAAGACTGTCTAAATAAGTGGATTCATGCATATACCAAGTTCCAAGTTCATGCATAGCATAGCTCAATATCAAGATCTCAATTTTTCTCCAATTGATCTCAAGATTCAACACAATCCCAATCATATTCCCACCAAATTTTTTTTTAGGAATTGATAACTTGCTTCTAAAGTTTATATGGAAATGTAAAGGACCTAGAATATTAAAAGCAATCTTGAGAAAGAAGAATAAAGTTGCAGGACTTACACTCCTGACTTTAAGACTTACTATATACCCACGTATTTAAGACCACGTAGTACTCACATAAGAACAAACACATAGATCAATGGAACAAAACAGAGCAGAAATAGACTCAAGGTCATTTTGTTCTCTTACTGAGATGTAATTTACATACAGTAAAATCTGACCTTTTAAATGTACTGTTATATGAGTTTTGGGGATCTACACCCTTCTAAAGGTCAGATTTGTCTCTCCCTTTTCCAATACCACATTGTCTTTGTTACTATAGCTTTATATAGTAATAAGTCTTGATATCTGGTAAGGCTACTATCCATACCCTGTACTTCTTTACAAATGGCTTGGTTTATACTTGGGTTTTTCTTTTTTCATATAAATTTTAGAATCATTTTTGTCAATGTCCATGAAGAAGCGTATTTGGAGCATGAAAACAGTTGCATTGAATCCATATATTAGTATGTTTGCAAAATGGAATGTTCCTATTTAAAAAGCTAAATCTCCACTTATTCAGGTCATATGTAATATCATTCATAAAGTTTAAGGTTTCTGCATATAGGACTTGCACACATGTGTTAAATCAATAGTATTCTATAGATTTTTTTCTATTATATATGGTTTCTCTTTAAAGTAAACTTTTTACCGAAGTATGACATTCATAGAGAAAAATACACAGACATCCTAAGTGTGCAGCTCAATGAGTCTTCACAAAGTGAACATACACTTCTCAGGAAATAGAACACTAACGGCGCCACAGAAGTCTTCCTCAAGCCTTTTCACAGTTAATACCTCATCTCTTCCCCCAAGGAAAACCACCATATTGATTTCAAACACTGTACGTTAGTTTTGTCTGCTTTACAACTTCATATAAATGGAATCATACAGTGTATACTCTTTAACTACCTTCTTTCACTTATTATGTCTGGGAGATTCATCCATGTTGTTGGGTTCTATTCATTCTATTATTGATGGACATTTGTGTTGTTTCCAGCTTGGGGCTGTTAAGTTCTGCTATGAACATTCTTGAACCCAATCACACAAAGAATCTGCCACACATGCAGGGGACACACCAAGTGGCTTCCCAGCTTCAGCTCAGGAACAGGGCTCTGCAGATCTACTTGGGGGAAAGGAGAAAGTCCTCCGAAACTCCCGTCAATAGTAGAGCCTATAAATAACCCACCCCTCCAGCATCCAGAACACCTACCCCAGGACTGGTTTGCATTGCCAGTCCCTCACTGCACTGCTGTTGAGTATACTTAGAAGCCACCAAGGGCTCATTCCTGCTTTCCTTGGTGTTACCCAAAGGATGGAATGGCCTTACTGTAATAATACTGAATGCCGTAATAAGAAAGCCATTCCCGTTTCAATTTTCTCCCCAGGTCTTTCCAATCATGTCAAAGAGATAGCCTTTGTTTGATGCTACTAAAGCTTTAACACCTTGTTGAACATTAGAGCCTTTGACAGTCAATCAAAGATTAGCTGGAACTTATTAACAATAATGTATTGCTTTTGTCTTTATGTGTCTTTATAGTTAACCTTGTATCTGTGGCAAAGTATGCTGGGTTTTTCATTTGTGATAGTGATGTAAACTTTTCTTTTTCTATGCATTTATTTCGGTTAAAAAAAGTGAGTCTTTTAAATAAAGTTATTGCATATTTAAATAATAATGGGATAGCCAAATTCACCAGGGTGGCACTGACTGTGTTTAGAAATCAAAAAGCAAGACCTCTGTTTACGACCTGGTGCCCACCACATTGTCCAGCCCATGCACTCTGGAACCCCAAGGGAGGTGCAGAGGCGAACATTGAAATTCCGGGCCCTGCTGTGGGGTGGGGAAATCGTCAGCATTCGGGGTCCTGGGAGCGGGCGGCAGAGTAAGGGCGCAGGGGCAGCCGCCCAAGTGGATGCGACACCTGGGCTGGGTATGGGCCTCGCCGCGGCTCCGGGGCGCCGCGCAGCCTCTCACCCACTAGGTGGCGGACTGGCGCTGCCGGCGGGAGAGGCGCGTGCGCCGGGCGCGCTTCGTCCCCGCCTCCTGGAACAGGAGGGACCGGGTGGGACCAGGTGTTCCCCTCTCACACCCCTGTGCCGAGGTGCCTGAGGACTCGGCCCCCTTCAAAACCAAATCCCACAGCTGTTTAAGCCCCAAGGAAATGAAAATAACACCCATCAGAGATCCTTAACCATTTTTTGTGCACAGACTGGTGAGGCTGTGGAGCTCTTCTCAAAATAATGTTTTTAAATGCGTAACCTATATAGGAATAAATAACAAAATCTAGTAATTTTGAAAAAACGGTGAGCACAAGTGACTTTTCCAAATCACTGCAATGACTCTAATACCACTACGATTTGTTGACTACATTCATAATGGAAGAAAATCCCAAGCGTCACTTAGAAGTTAGTGAGAATAAAGATTTGATTATTTTCCCCATTCAAGTTCTATCCATGGACCCAAGGTTAAGAAGCCCTTAGCGAAAATAGAGGTGAGATGGAAAAAATTTAAACTGAGCACACCCGGACTTCCCTGTCAATTTCCTGTTCTGCCCCAACGTTAGTGCTCAGGGCCTCCTTGGCCTTCTCTCTCTGCTTTGACCTTAAGAAGCTGGCTATGAGCAGACCTGGCAAAGCCATGGTCCTAGGGTAAGTTCAGATGTGGAGGGGCCTAAGATATCATCCAGGCTCTGGTTTCCAGACACTGAGACACAGGACAGCGCAAGAACCCAGCATCTCTTAACTCATTCGGGCCAGAGCCAAAGGTCCATCCACCCCATGCCCATTTCCCCATTTGAGTGGAGGGGACAATTGGGAGGGACTTGGTAAGGGACACCTCCCCAAAGCAGACCAGGGGAATCTCCAGGGCGTCGCTACTGGGCTGTCACCCAGTAGCCAAGATGGGGCATCCAGTTTACTTGAAAAGTAGGGTTGAAATTCTGGAGTGCTGGGGACAAGCCTCCCCAAGAAAGTGACACTTGAGCTAAAGCTTTAACGAGAGAAGGACTGAGCCATGCAGATATTGGAGGGAAGAGCGTGACAGCACGAGCAATATGCCTGGCATGTTTCCAGAAGGAAGCCAGGCAGCTGAAGCACAGCAAGGCATGAGGGAGCAAGAGAACACCAGGAAACGACGTCACAGAGGTAGCCAGAGACCAGATCTAGAAACACATCCCACTTCTTTCAAGGACTTTGGCTCTTATGCTGTGTGAAATGTGGACCCAGTGTAGGATTCTATGGTTTCAATGTGTCCCCCAAAAGTCCATGTGTTGGAACCTTAATTCCTTTGCCATATGACTGAATTAATGTTGGCTCTGTCCTCATAAATAGATTAAAGGACTAATGAGGGTTCTGCCCTCATGAATGAGTTAATGTCGCTATCGGGGGAGTGGGTTGGTTATCTTGGGGCTCTACCATAAAAGCAAGCTCTGCCTTGCACACGCTTTTCCCTCTTGCAATGCGATCCCTTCTGCCATTTATGACGCAGCAAGAAGGCCCTCACCAGATGCCAGTGCCATGTTCTTGGACTTCCCAGCCTCCAGAAATATGAGTTAAATAAACTTCTTTTCTTGACAAATTACCCAGTCTGTGGTATTCTGTTACAGCAACAGAAAATAAATTAAGACAAGGGTTTTGAGCAAAGGAATAATGAGATCCAACCAAGGTGATCACATGTTCTGGTTGTCAGGGCCAGTACTGGCTTTCTCCAGCTGTCCATTGTAATTATCACTAGCATTCCTTTTTGCTCTCAAGGACGGTGGTAAATTATAGTCACTTTAACAGGATTGCCTGGCTGTTGTGCTGAGAATAGACTGAAGGGGGCAAAGTTGGGAAGAGGGAAAGTGGTCAGGACACCACAGCAATAATCGAGACAAGAGCTAATGGCAGCTTTGACCAGGGTGGCAGCAGTGGAGGTGGTGAGAAATGAAGGGACTGAGTCAGAATTTGGTTTTGACTATTAATTTAAGACATCTATTAGACTTCCAAGTAGCTATGGCCAAGAGGCAGATGCTGAGTCTTGGTTCCCATGCCCATTACTACCTGGCTGGTGCAGACTTGTTGAGGAGGCAGCTGGATATACAGAAGAAATGATGCTACAATCTGGGATTGCTGGAGACAGCCCTGGTTGTCCCTGCACGGAACCTGGACCACAGAATTTCTCATGGCCAGCAGTGACCCAGCTCCAGGGAGCTGTACTTACCTAGCATCTTCCTGTCCCAAACATAAACTCGGGGTTTAGAGGGGAGAGTATAGGGAGCAGGTTGAACTCATGGTTCAATACTCTAATGGTCTTCACCACTTTTTGCTGGGACTTCACATACCCTATATCCAGGATCAACTACATAATTTGTGGGGCCCTGTGCAAAATGAAAATGCATGGCCCCTTGTTCAAAAATGATTAAGAATTTCAAGACAGGGACAGCAGAGCATTAAATCAAGCACAGGGTGGCCCTGTGCAATTATACAAGTCACATATAGGCTCTGCCTATAACTAAAAGATGTTTCACAATCACTTCAGGAACCCGGGAGTGAAGCTCCTGTGGTATGTGAGAAAAAAGATGAGGGTGTTAGCCTAGGTTAACAGAACCCTCAATGACAATTTCAACTTCTACCATGCCAGCTGGAAATATTTATTAGTCTAATGGACATCTTGTTGGAAGTATTATAATAAAAGACTGTCAGATCCTGGTAGGTGACCTAGAAATTTGGGTTAAGCAATCTTCTCTGACAGGATGCCTACAGAAACCCTGGGACAATGGATTTGGAAAGAAACCGCTGGAAGGACATAGTTCTTTGTGGGAGTCCAGGGACAAGCGAGGAGAGGTCACTGGGTGATGGGCCAGGTAGTGGCATTATAGCAATAAATAAAGTGTCAGCAGCCTCCGCACCATACTAATTCACTCTGGTATGGAGACCATAAGTGCCTTGCGGCCTGAGGGTGGGAGGTGATGCATGGTGACACTGGTGTGCAGAAATGAGGACAAGACAGGGTCTTGCCAAACAAGTCGACTGGGAATCTTAATTTGTTTTTATTCCATGCCTGATATGGAGGGCAAAGGAACAAGAAGGATGAGTCTTCAGCAGAAAAGAGCTTTCTCCCTAGTTCTGCAGGAAAAGTTTACGTGTCATTTGGGATACTTCTCATGAATCCTTCAAAATTACACTTGGTGTCAGGCAACAAGGGCTCTGACTTTCAATAATTGAGGCTGCCTGAGGAATGAAAAGAAAATCCCAATTAGAGGCTCAGGGAAAGGTGGGCGGGAGCAGCTTTAAGGAAACAGGTCCTGGGTGTTCATTTCACGCATCCGGGTCCTCCCTGTATAGACCCCACACACCCAACACTACCTGCTCGGGCCACCCACTTGCGCTTCTATGTACATCATAGCAAGAGGAAGCAAAAAGAAAGACGGAAGAACAGAGTAAACCAACAAATGCATCTCCCAGAATAGCCTTTGTCCTCTCTCTAACCACAGAGCTATGGAAGCAACTTCTGATTCCTGACATTACAAAGAATTTTCGTATAACCTTCACCCAGATGTACCAATTATTAATTGTTTTATTATTCTGTCTGTGTGTGTATAAAGTTGTATTAAATGTAATACAAAAATAGATATATTTGTGTGTGTATATGTACACACACATATATCCATATTTTTTCCAGAACGATTTGAAAGAAAATTAGAGATATCATGTCCTTTAAACACTTCAGTATGTATTTCCTAAAAGCAAAGACATTATCTTACATATCCACAGCATAATAATCAAAATCAAGAAAATTAACATTACAACTCTATTATTTAATCTATTTAATGCTATATTCAATCCATTCTAATCTACATTCAAATTTTGTCAAATCCCAATAATGTCCTACACAGCAAATTTTTCCCCTCATCCAGGATCCAATACCAGTCATGCACTGCACTTCATTTCTATGTCCCTCTGATCTTCTTTCACCTGCAATGGTTTCTTAGCCTTCCTTTCCCTTTTATGATCTTGACTTTTTTTTTTTTTTGAAACAGACTCTGGGTAGACTCTGTTGCCCAGGCTAGAGTGCAGTGGCATCATCATAGCTCACTGCGGCCTCAAACTCCTGGGCTCCAGTGATCCTCCCCAGTAGCTGGGGCTAAGGTGCATGCTCCCATGCTTGGTTGATTTTTCTATGTTTTGAAGAGAGAGTCTCGCTCTTGCTCAGGCTGGTCTTGAACTCCTGACTTCAAGTGATCCTCTCGTCTCGGCCTCCTAGAGTACTAGGATTACAGGTGTGAGCCACTGCACCCAGCCTGATCTTGACATTTTTTAAAATTTCAAAATATTAACATTAATATTTTTTATTTCAAATGCTTTAGGTTACATGGATCATTTTTGTAATGCTTGAGTCCTGGTTATAGGTGTGTCTGTCACCCAAACAGTATTCATAGTACCCATTGGGTTGGTTTATTCCCCTCCCCTCTTCCCCCCTCCCCATTGGTTGCTTTCCACTGAGTTTTACTTCCCTTTGTGCTCTTGTGTGCTCATCAGTTAGTTTCAACTTAATAGTGAGTATATGTGGTGTTTGTTTTTCCATTCTTGAGATATTTCACTTAGGAGAATGGTCTCCAGTTCCATCCAGATTGTTGCAAAAGGTATTAATTCATCTTTTTTTTATGGCTGATTAGGACTCCATGGTGTGTATATACCACATTTTATTAATCCACTCATAAATTGTTGGGCACTTGGGTTAATTCTACATCTTTGCAATTGTGAATTGTGCTGCAATAAATATTCAAGTGCAAGTGTCTTTTTGATGAAAAGCCTTCTTTTCCTTTGGGTAAATACCCAGTAGTGGGATTGCTGGATCGAATGGTAGGTCTACTTTTAGTTTTTTGAGGAATCTCCAACCTGTTTTTCATAGGGGTTGTACTAATTTGCAGGCCCACCAACAGTGTGTAAGTATTCCTTTCTCTCTGAATCCATGTCAGCATCTATTGTTTTTGGATTTTTTAATAAATGCCATTCTAATTGGGGTAAGGTGATATCTCATTATGGTTTTACTTTGCATTCCCCTGATCATTAGTGACACTGAGCATTTTTTTCATATGTTTATTGGCCATTTGTCATTCTTCTTTTGAGAAACTTCTGTTCATATCTTTTGCCCACTTTTTGATAGAGTTGTTTGTTTTTTTTCTTGCTTATTTGCTTGAGTTCTTTGTAAATCCTGGTTATTACCCCTTTACTGGATGTGTAGCTTGTGAATATTTTCTCCCATTCTGTAGGTTGTCTGTTTGCTCTGTTGATTGTTTCCTTAGCTGTGCAGCAGCTTTTTAGTTTAATCAAATCCCATTTATTAATTATCATTGTTGCCATTATTGCCATTGGGGCCTTTTTCATAAATTCTTTGCCTGGGATGGTATCTGAAAGAGTTTTTCCTACATTTTCCTCTAGAATTCTTATGGTTTCATGTCTTAGATACTAAGTCTTTTATCCATCTTGAATTAATTTTTGTGAGTGGTGAGATGTAGGGACCCTGTTTCATTCTTCTGCGTGTAGCTATCCAATTTTCCTAGCACCATTTATTGAATGGGGTTTCTTTCCCCCAGTGTACATTGTTGTCTGCTTTGTCAAAGATCAGTTAGTTGTAGGTAGACAGTTTCATATCTGGGTTCTCTGTTCTGTTCCTTTGGTCTATGTCTCTCTATTTTTGTACCAATACCATGCTGTTTTAATTACTATAACCTTGTAATATAGTTCGAAGTCTGGTAATGTGATGCCTGCAGATTTGTTCTTTTTGCTCAAGATTGCTGTGGCTGTGTGGGCTCTTTTCTGGTTCCAAACGAAGCATAGAATTATTTTCTCTAGATCTGTGAAGTATGACATTGATAACTTGATGGAGATTGCATTGAGTTTGTAAATTACTTTGAGTAGTATGGAGATTTCAACAATATTGATTCTACCCATCCATGAGCATGACATGTTTTTCCATTTGTTTGTATACTCTGCAATTTCTTTCCTCAGAGTTTCATAGTTTTCCTTGCAGAGATCTTTCACCTACTTGGTTAAGTATATTCCTAGGTATTTTATTTTCTTTGTAGCTATTGTGAATGGTAGTGAGTCTTTGGCTTAACTGTTGTTAGTATATAGAAATGATACTGATTTATGTACATTGATTTTGTGTCCTGAGACTTTGTTGAATTTATTTATCCATTCCAGGAGACTCCTGGTGGAATCTTTGGGGTTTTTTAGATACAAGATCATATCATCAGCAAAGAGCAATAGTTTGACCTCCTCTTTCCCAATTTGGATACCCCTAGTATTCTTCTCTTGCCTGATTGTCCTGGCTAGGGCTTCCAGCACTATGTTGAATAGGATTGGTGACAGTGGGCATCCTTGTCTTATTCCAATTCTTAGGGGGAATGCTTTCAATTTTTCCCCATTTAGTATGATGATGGCTGTGGGTTTATCATCTACAACTTTTATAATTCTGAGATATGTTCCTTCTATGCCTAGTTTGTTGAGTGTTTTTATTATGAAAGGGTACTGGATTTTGTTGAATGCTTTTACTGCATCTTTTGAGAAGATCGTACGGTCATTGTTTTTGCTTTTGTTTATGTGGTGAATCACATTTATTGATTTACATATGTTGAGCCATCCTTGCATCCTTGGGATGAAGCCCACTTGGTCCTGGTGGATTATTATTATGATTTTTTTTTTTGAGACAGAGTCTCGCTCTGTTGCCCTGGCTAGAGTGAGTGCCATGGCATTAGCCTAGCTCACAGTAACCTCAAACTCCTGGGCTCAAGCGATCCTCCTCCCTCAGCCTCCCGAGTAGCTGGGACTACAGGCATGCACCACCATGCCTGGCTAATTTTTTCTGTATATTTTTAGTTGTCTGATTAATTTCTTTCTATTTTTAGTAGAGACGGGGTCTCGCTCTTGCTCAGGCTGGTCTTGAACTCCTGAGCTCAAACAATCCACTTGCCTTGGCCTCCCAGAGTGCTAGGATTACAGACATGAGCCACCACACCTGGCCCTGGTGGATTATTTTTTGATGTGCTGTTGAATTTGGTTTACTAGTATTTCATTGAGGATTTTTGCATCTACATTCATAAGGGATATTGGTCTGTAGTTTTCTTTTTTTGTGTGTACTTTCTTGGCTTTGGTACCAACTGATAATGCCTTCATCGCATGAGTTGGAGAGGATTCCCTTCTTCTTGATATTATGGAATAATTTCTGTATTATGGGTACCAGGTCTTCTTTGCAGGTCTGATAGAATTTGGCTGTGAATCCATCTGGTCCAGGGTTTTTTTTGTTGTTGTTGGGAGGTTTTTTATTATTGATTCAATTTCACTGTTCTTATTGGTTTGTACAGGAATTCTATTTCTTCCTGGTTGAGTCTTGGGAGTTTGTGTGTTTCTAGGTACTTGTCCATTTCCTCTATATTTTCTAGTTTATGTACATAGAGATTTACATAGTATTCATGGATTCATGCCCTGCTTCCAGAATTCAGGTGGAGAGTGCCACCTCCACCAGACCCTGCACTGTCCCTATTGTGGAGCACTGAGAATGTTTCTATTCCCCCTACCTGTTCCAAAGAAGTTTTTGTCTCAAAGCCCATTTCCCTAAGAAACCTACTCTACTCTATATATTTATTTGTCCTCATTTCATGGTCTTGTGACCTCAAGGTGAGGTGACCCCCTTCACCTTGAGTTATCTCTAAGATAATTTCTCTTTACCTTAAAAGGTCATGAAAAATGTGGCGTGCGACTGGCCATTACACCTTTCTCTCCAACTCCTGGGATGTTGGCTGCTACTGCTCACACCTATGCCTTTCTCCTGCCCTTGGCAGACTGGGCTGCCTTCCCTGGAGATGCCTGGGAGATTTTGCAGGCATATTGCAGGGGGCAACTTGTGGCCAATAGCTAGTGGATATGGAGTGTAACAGCCCAGCCCTCTTGCCTGGGCCCAGGGATAAGGATGACCTTTGTGGTGCATCACATTCCACAGCTTCCCATGGGGCTGGACTGAGGCTAGACTTAACCTGAACCCACATCTTTGCTTGGCTTATTCCCCTGCCCTGTACAAGTTTCCCCCCTCAGTAAATCACTCAGGCAAGAATCACCACTTCAGGTCCTGCTTATAGAAAACCCACCCTATGACAGTGTCTTGTCCAACACCAGTCCTCTAAGATGATCGATAAGAAATAAGTTTCATGGCCGGGCGTGGTGGCTCACGCCTGTAATCCTAGCACTCTGGGAGGCCGAGGCGGGCGGATCGTTCTGAGCTCAGGAGTTTGAGACCAGCCTGAGCAAGAGCAAGACCCCGTCTCTACCAAAAATAGAAAGAAATTAATTGGACAGCTAAAAATACATACAGAAAAAAAAAATTAGCCGGGCATGGTGGCGCATGCCTGTAGTCCCAGCTACTCGGGAGGCTGAGACAGTAGGATTGCTTGAGCCCAGGAGTTTGAGGTTGCTGTGAGCTAGGCTGACGCCATGGCACTCGCCCCAGGCAAGAGAGTGAGACTCTGTCTCAAAAAAAAAAAAAAAAAGAAAGAAAGAAAGAAGTTTCATGGCCAAGTAAGTTTGAACAACTATGCAAACTTTGTTCCTCCCCTATAGAGTCAGAATGCCTACTGAAGGCTCAGAGAAATCCCGTGATAAAGAAACCTGCTTAAGCTTGTTCAATTCCTGTCAGTGTCATACACTTAGGAAGACTCACCTGAGCAATGTGCCTCAAGGAGCCAATCAGGCTCAGAAGGAGTAGTCTGGGAGATGAGAAAGGGTATTGGGCAGAATCATTAATCTAGAACATTCTAAGAAGACTAAATCTATCCTAAGGCTGGCTTTAGGGTTTGGATTCCATTTGGTTGAGGAGTAGAGAGAGGGTTTGTTCTGTGATTGGCCTGTAACCCCAGGGAACCTTCCAGACCAGTGGTCACCCAAGTCCAACCCTGAACACAGATGATGAGGCCAGAACCAGCTCAGTCAACAAGGTGTGGGTGTGAAAGCTGCATCCTTCTTGCTCTGCTGACCTCAGTGCTGACCCACAGTCATGACTCCCTTGTACCTCACTCTCCTCAAGGACTATGTAGGAGGAATACCTCCCCTCCTTTCACTGCCAAATGGGAAGACTGTTGTTTGACTAGAGAAAACTTGGGGCTTTTTCTTAACTGCAGAAGTTCCAGAGCCAAATTCAGTCTAGGAGACAAATTTATCATAATCAAGCTTCTCTTTTCTCTGATCCAAGACGGTGTGCAGGAAATTGTTGTCTATTAACAAAGTGGGTTGACAGGTCCACAGTGATGGCAAAAACATAATATCAACTCAATCATGGCAGATATGTTCATGTGGTAACCACTTCACAATTTATGTGAAGCATCACATTGTACAACTTAAATATATACAATTTTTGTTCGTCAATTATACCTCAATAAAGCTAGGGAGAAAGTCATAAAAATGTCACAATATCCCATATGAAACCTGCTTGAACAAGCCAGCTTATACTTAATGAATAGTTGAATTGTCCCCAGATATGGGAACCATTGGCTTGGATGTATGTCAAGAAAGAAATAAAATAAAAATATACTTGATCAGAATACCAGCCTCTGTCAACTGATGCACTGGCACTATGAACTTGAATCATGCTGATTTTTGAAAGTATTAGACAATTAGTTGCCCAGGGCAGTCCTTTCAGAGGCCTAAGACCAAGAAGATGGGAGTCCAAGAGGAAACTTGTAATGTGGACACAGAAGGCTGTATGTACTTGCGAGGACTTATGGTGTGGACATAAAAGGCTTTGTGTACTTGAGGGGACTTGTGGTGTGGGTCTTGAGTACCCAAGGGGATGTGTGGTCTGGACAGAGAAGGCTCTGTGCTCCTGAGGAAGACAGGAGGTGTGAACATTGATGGAGAGTGTGCCCGAGAGGACTGGAGTGCAGTGGTGTCATCGTAGCTCACTGCAACCTCAAACGCCTAGGCTCAAGAGACCCTTCTGCCTCAGCCTCCAGAGTAGCTGGGACTACAGGTGCATGCCACGATGCCTGGCTAATTTTTCTAGTTTTTTTTTTTTTTTTTTTTTTTTTTTTTGTAGAGACAAGGTCTGGTTCTTGTTCAGGCTGGTCTTGAACTCCTGGCCTCAAGCAGAAGTTGAGCACTGACTTCCCAAACCTTCTCTTGGCTTCACTTGGCACTGCATTTTAAAAATTATTACTGTATTTAGATGTCCTTGAAAGGCAGAAAAACTCTTCCAGCAATGTTTATCCACTCCTCACTAGCTGGATAAACAGGTGCACGAGGCCAGATAGTAAGATTAAAGTTCAGATTATCAGAATATCCCTTACCTTGACCCGGCCCTTTGCTGGAGAGCTGGGACTTCTGTGGCTGTGAGGTTTTCACAGGGTAGAGGGGTGTGACGATGTCTTCCGTGCCTCTAAAATGTGAACAAAGGTTCTAAAGGGAGCAAAGTCCCCAGCAAAGCAGCACCCTTGAATTTCCTGCCGATCTCTGGAGAGAGTGAGTCCCCGCTCAGACGTCACCTCCTCCATCCAGGCCTCCCTGATGCAGAGGACATGACTCTCCCACCAGGTACTCCCACCAGGTGTGGCACTTGGCACATTCTGCTGTTAGACCACCTCCATGTGGCCTGCTTCCTAGTAGATATTCCATAAATTGGTAAGATGTGAACCTAATAAAGTACGTTTTACAGGGAATTATGCAGGAGCCACAAACACAAACCACCTATGGAAACTTAAATTTTCTCGGAGCCACATTTTAAAAAATTCAGTAATCCAAGTGAATTGTAAGAAGAAACAGGTGAAATTAATTTTAATAATATAGTTCATTTAACCCAGTATACTCCAGGTATTATCAAGGTGATATGTAATCAATATAGAAACTATTAATGAGATATTTTATACTTTTTGAAAATCGTATTAAGTCTTTGGAACCCAGCCTATGTTTTATTGAGCACAACTCAATGCAAATGAGCCGCATTTCCAGTGCTCAGTAACCACATGTGGCTAGTGGCTACCATGTTGAGAAGCACAAACGTAGGGCATCTGCTACACAGTAGCCACTATGCTGAGCACTTTATACCCATATTCCCATAATAAAAACAATTCCAATCAGCCTGTGCTTCATGCTTACACCACACCAGGTGATATCATAAGGGATTCACTTGGATTACTGCATCTAATCTTCCGGCAGCCCTGTGAACACACACCATATTACACTCACTTTCCCCATGTGGAAACTGAAGATTAGAGATATTAGGAAACTAACCCAAAGCTGCATAGCTACTGAGCGAAGGAGCCAGGCCAGGGAGCCTTAGGCAAAAGCTGCCTTTGCAAACAGCCTCCGCACGGTCTCCCGAAGTCCCGACACCCACCTTCTAATAAGCAGGTTCTTATTAGAAGTCTTTTTGAAGTATAAGTTTACCTGTACACTCTTTCATGCTGAGTTAGTAAAGATTCAGCTCTGAAACAGCCACTCATTTTGGCCAGCTGAATCCTTACAACCGTAACATCACTGACTACATAAAATATTATTAAGAAACAGGGTGTGAGCTCGATTGCATCCATTTGCCTACCTTTACTTCCCTGTTGACTTGATTTATGATTCCCAGTTATGCAGGTGGTTATTTTTCAGGCAGAGATCAGAACAGGAAATGGCTGTTTGACTTCTATCCATATTTTGCAATGGTTCTCACAGAGGCTAAAATCTACCAAATCACATTACTCGTAACCCTTCCAGTAACAGGCAGAGCTTTGTAAAAATAGCTATAGGCAGCAAGTGTCTTTCAGAAATGTTTTAGGGAAAGCAAGGACGTCAAGTTCTTATGACAATTTCTATATTATCTGGACATAGGATTCCTAAGATTAGGATGTTTTTTATTTGCTTTGGGGAGGAGTGTGGAAAGAAAGAAAAGAGTGATATGACCCTTGCTTGCAGGTTCTGAAGTTCTTAAAATTTCTGGTATCATGTAAATTCCATTGTTTCCCTGGCTCAGTAAGGTTGATTTAAAAATGTGGTGGTTAAGCAATGACTTTGAAATGGTAGTTCCTCAAAGTTTAGGGTTTGGTAAGAATCACCTGGGATGCTTATAAAAATGTAGATTTTTACTCCAAACCTCTGAGATGTTGATTCAATATATTTGGGATGGGGCCTAAGAATCTATAGGACCTCCAAGAATTCTCTCTTCCATAAAGCAATGAGAAAACTGGCAAAAATCATCAGTCAACTTTTTTAGAATTCTAGAAATTAACCAAATGGTTGCAGCAATCTTGGGAGCATTTATTCAAGAACAAGTGGCTGAATCTTGGTAAGAACAGCTAGCATTGTGGTGTTTTTACTTGTTCTAGTCCTAACTCCTTCTCTGCAGGTTCATGGTAGCCTTGAAAACCAACAGCCTGCACTCTCAGGGAAATCCAGTGATCTGGTAGCCACCAGAAGGGGCAGAGGTTAGAGCTCCTTCAAAGTCTACTTCCCAGATAATTCTGATTATTTAACCTGTCTGGTGATTCCCTGGAAGACCACTTGCAAGGTTGTCTTATTTCATCTGATGTGGAGTTCACCCAGTGAATAAAAGCCTTTTCCCCAGGGACATTTGTCACTAGCATTTAGAGGCAATTATTTGACTTCATGGCTGCCTGAGATGATAGATAACAGCCAGGGAAAACAATAGGCTTAAAAAAAAGCTTAAAGGGAAAAGCTGGGGAATGAGATTTTCATAAAGCTTTGACAAACACTGTTATATTCCCAGCAATCTAGAAGGCCATACACATGTAGAGTTGTGTACATGCTCAAGAATAACATAAGAAAGCCCAAAGCTCTCACCTTTGGCTGACCTTGAGGCTCTGCACAAGCAGGAAGTGAAGGCTGAGGGGGAGTTCAACTGATTGTTGAAGGCAAACCACATGCACACGATACTTCTTGACAAAGACTTATTGATTCTGCCATTCGAGGAAAGCTCTGTCCAATCACTAGTTGACCACTAAAAAAACCAAGCAGAGACTTCAGTGGCCAACACAACCAAGGAATACAAGACTACAGAATTAGTTCAGAAAAGCCTTTAAACAAACACACAATAACAATAAATAGCAGCAACAACAAAACCTGGTAGGAGGGTGGAGAAATATCTTATTTCCAGAGTTGCTATATTATATTACTTAAAATGTCCAATTTTCACTTAAAAATTATGCAACATAGATATAAATAAGAAGGCTAGGCAAGGAGGCTCATGCCTGTAATCCTAGCACTCTGGAAGGCCGAGGCACGAGGATTGCTTGAGCCCAGGAGTTCAAGACCAGCCTGAGCAGGAATGACACCCTGACCCTACTAAACAAAGAAAAATTAGCCTGGCATCGTGGCATGTGCCTGTAGTCCCAGCTACTTGGGAGGCTGAGGCAGGAGGATTGCTTGAGCCCAGGAGTTTGAGGTTGCAGTGAGCTACAATGATGTTACTGCGCTCTACCCAGGGTGACAGAGTGAAACAAGGAAGAAAAAGAAAGAGAGAGAGAGAGAAAGAAAGAGAGAGAGAGAGGGAAAGAAAGAAAGAGAAAGAGAGAGAGAGAAAGAAAGAAAAAGAAAAAGAAAGGAAAAGGAAAGGAAAGGAAAGGAAAGGAAGGAAGGAAGGAAGGAAGGAAGGAAGGAAAGAAAGAAAGAAAGAAAGACAGAAAGAAAGAAAGAAAGAAAGAAAGAAAGAAAGAAAGAAAGAAAGAAAGAAAGAAAAGGAAAGAAAGAAAAAGAAAGAAAGAAAATTTCATACACAGGAAAAAAAATCAATAGAAACTGTCTCTGAGAAAGCCCAGTTGGATTTACTAGACAGATTTTAATTGGCTATTTTCAATATGTTCAAAGAATTAAATGAAGCCATTTACAAAGAACTAAAGTTTGAGAATAATGCCTCACCAAATAGATAATACCAAAAATACAGAATTATAAAAGGAACCAAATACAAATTCTAAAGTTAAAAAGCACAATGACCAAAATCAAAAATTTACTAGAGGAGCTCGACAGCAGATTTGAATAGTCGGAAGAAAGAATCAGAGAACCTGAAGATAGACCAATTGAGATTATCCAGTCTGAGGAAGAGAAACAAAAATAAACGGAAAAAATGAGCAGAGCCTTGGAAACCTGTAGGACACCATCAAGTATGCTAACATACATATAATGGGACCCAGAAGAGAGGATAGAGAAAAAGGAGCAGAAAGAATATTTGAAGAAATAATAGTTGAAAAACTCCCCAAATCTTATTTAAAATGTTAATCTACACATCCAAGCCCAACACACTCCAAGTAGAATAAACGGAGACCCACACCAAGATACATCATAATCAAACTGTTAAAAGACAAAGATACTCATCACATTCATGGGAGCCTCAGTAAGCTTAACAGCTTATTTCTCATCAGAAACCAAGGAGGCTAGAAGACAGTGGGATGACACATTCAAAGTGCTGAAAGAAAAATACTGTCAACCAAGAATTGTATAGATGGCAAAACTATCCTTTAAAAATGAAGAAGAAATGAAGCTATTCCCAGATAAACAAAAACTGAGTGAATTTATTACTGGCAAACTTGCCCTATGACACATACTAAACCTGCCTTATAACACATTCCTTCAGGCTGGAATAAAAGGACACTAGACAGTACCTTAAATCAATATGAAGAAATAAAGAGCAAGGTACCTATGTAAAGGTAACTACCGAGAAAATGTAAAAGACAATATTAATGTCTTTTTTGTTGTAACTCTCTTTTATTTCCTATTTGATTTAGAAGACAATTGCATAAAGCAATAATTATAAATCAGTGTTAATGTGCACACAAGCTATAAAGATGTAATCTGTATGACAATAATAGCTCAAAGGAGAAGGGAGAGAATGGAGCTATATAGGAGCAAATTTTTTATATAATACTGAGATTAAGCTGTATTAATCAGAACTAGATTCTTGTAGGAGTGTTTGTGGAAGGGAAAACAGATGAAGGGTCTTGGGGAAGAGAATTGTGCAGTGTGAGAAGATAAAGTTGGAGATGTAGATAGCATCCTAATGGAAAGCTATGGCTGGGAGTTGGAGTCTGTTCAAAGGGCAAAATTGCAGTGGAGTCTGATGTCTCTGTCTCTGTGCGTGTGTCTCTCTTTCTAATAGAGAGAACGAGTAGCGGGCAGAGTTTCGAGTGTGCCTCCTATCTTTTGGAGACCCCCTGACTGATGCAAGTGTAAATAGTATATAGAACCAAACTAAGAAAGTCAAGCTTAGTTTAGATCCCCAAATAATTATTCAAAGAAAGAATGACTTTGAACACATAAGAATAATGTATAATGAACTGTTTTGATGTACTGCTAGAGAGGTGAACACTATTGTTTCTGTATAAGAGTCAATGATTTTCCTGCATTCTTGC
>RJWJ010008866.1:0-51987 GCA_004363605.1 Indri indri
TGAATTTTCAAATAATCACACATACAATTGCATTTTCCTGCCTATTATTTTCTTTGTCATGAAGCAACTCATCTCACTTGTCTCTCCCCTGCATGGCGATCTGAAGTTCCCAGGTAGTGGGATACTATTTGTGCTCACTTCCCAGGGCTGAAATTAATGTGTCGGCTGGGCTGTGTTCCCTCCAAAGCCTGTAGCAGAGGGTCCTTCCTGGCCTCTTCCAACTTCTGGTGGCTCTCAGTGTTCCTTGGCTGTGGCAGCATCATTCCAATCTCTGCCTCCAGCTGTACATGGCCTTCTCCTCTTCCCTGTGTCTCTCCTCCACGTGTCTCTTAGAAGGACACTTGTCATTGGATTTAGGGCTAATCCAAAATGATTTTGTCTAAAAATCCTTAACTTACATCAGCAAAGACCTTTTCCCAAATAAAGTGACAGGTTCCAGAGGTTAAGATATGGGTCTTAATCTTTTGGGGGACACCATTCAACCCAGTACAGTATTGCTCGTTTATATCTCCAGCATCTAACAGTGTTGGGCCCATGGAGTTCATTAATTGTTCCTGCATTTGTTTATGGCAGTTTGGACTGAAAGTTGGGCCCAGGAACTCTTTGTGCTCCACTCCCAGGTTTGAATACAGGGTGGTGTGTGTTTAGAATAAAATCAATGTCTTTGGCATTCCTTGACTATGAAAATAGCCACTAGACTAATTAGAGTAAAAAGTTTGTTTTCCTTAGGGATTTCTGTTAGAATATTTATGCCACAGTTTCAACTTGTCACATTTTAAGTGTGCAGGAATCACATAGGCATAAAGCAAATATATTTGAAGGTCATTTTTCTCCCTAGAAGTAGGGTCTTCTCAGACTCTCAGTGTCTGAAAATAAATTTGATTTTATTTATGAGATAACCTTTCTTGTATGTATCTCATAATATTTATGAGGATAAAAAGATATGCATTTATGGAAGTACGACTATATATTTATATATAAGTGACGTTATTTCTGTCATGTGGCATTTCGTTGACATCTAACACCGACCCCCAGGTGTTCATTTAGATGACACACATATAAAGGAAGTGACATGCTTTTTCTTTCTTTAAAATATAGTTGAGTGTGAAGCCCCTAATGGAGAGTCGATGGATATAATCAAGTTTTACCCTATTCTTAAGTACAAATTTTAAGCTTTCATATTAAAATGTACCATGAAGTATCTCTGACCTCACAATCTGGAATGGTTTTATTTGACAGCGTGAAAAGTGTCAATGAGAGTAAGGCTGATTTTGCCGGCAGGAACTTTTTAAAACAATCTCTCCCCCTGTGCGTAACTCACATGGTATGTACCTTGCACTTCACGCAGCTGGTCATATTTTATTTACGAAATGTTTAGAATCTGGAATCCGAAATCGAGGAAGGTTCAGGTTCTTTGTCCCCGATTCATACTGGAAATTAAGTTGCTTTATTTTTACTGTTTTCATTCCACATTCTTTCAAATATAAGGCTTTTGGGGTAGGACTTTATGAATCATATTTTATCATCATTTATCCATTTTTCAATGAACAAGAAACAGAAAAATCAGAAGAGAGCCAGAGAAAAAGCGAGCTCCCTCCGTGTCCGTGATGCTCAAAGCATACCACATGCATTAGGAAATGGCAGAAACCCACAAGCTAGACGCCCAGCCAATCACAACACGCTGCCCAGCACAGACAAGTTTAAATGGGAACGTGCATTTTTAAGTCTTGAAGTTTAAGATGCATTAACATCAGGCCTTTCAACTTCACATAGTAATAAAACCCAGCAACAACACAGCATCAATCAACTAAATCAGACTTCACTAAAAGAAAGCTTGCGCTTCCGCCCACGGGAGCCCCGTAGACAGATTGCATCTCGAAGTTGAAAGGACAGTTACAGCTGCCTCCTCCCTGTTGCTTTCTCTGTTCTGGGACCACTTTGCAATTTTCTTTCTTTCCTGAAGATATTCTAGCTCATATGCAGGTAGGGTAGCTCATCTGCAAAAACCGAGCCAACTGGTCTACCACAGAGTTAGTAAATCTCATTGTTTCAAAGTACTTTATGTTTTATTTTAAAACTCATCGACAACTCTGTGTGTTTTTAATTAACTTCTTTGACTTTAGTTGTTTCGAATTCAAAAGCGGGCTTAGATTAAAAATTAGATCAGTTTGTGTCAGTGTGTGTTTTAACTGTGTTAAGTTTTTTTCCTTGCTATCCACTGACTCAGACAGACGGGGACTATTTATTCATCAAAGGGTCAACTTTCCCTGCATATCTTTGTGGCAGATACTGGCAGGATTATTTTGCATGAAATTGGGCCCAGACCAAAAAAGCAGAGAGCACCAGGGACCGGTTTCATGGAAGACAATTTTTCCATGAACTGGGGTGGAGGATGGTTTTGGAATGACTCAAGCTCACTACATTTATTGTGCACCTTATTTCTACTATTATTATTTTGTAATATATAATGAAATAATTATACAACTCATCATAATGCAGAATCTAATGCAGCCACTGATCTGACAGGGGGTGTAGCTCAGGCAATGACGCCAGTGATGGGGAGTGACTGTACATACAGATGAAGCTTCACTCACTTGCCTACCGCTCGCCTCCTGCTGTGCGGCCTGGTTCCTAACAGGCTGTGGACCAGTACTGGTCTGTGGCTCAGGGGTTGGGGACCTCAGTCAAATGGGATGGGGGAAGGAAAACAAATGACTCTGGCTCCAAAACCAACTGTTGTTGCAATTGCTTACAAGTACAAGTGTCAAAGACCCGTCTTCTTTATAAAGCTTAGCTAGGCTTTGTGATGTAGGCTTTTAAAAATGCAACTTGGTAAGCACCTTTAATATACCCAAGTGTTGGGCCCTACCTTTCAATTTGCCAGGTACAGGGTGGCCATATAATTTATTTTCCATGCCAGGACAGAGTGGACGGGGCTGCTAAGCAGACGGGATGCCGGGACAGCAGGTGCAAACCAGGACATCCAGATGTGTGGCACTCTTCTGCCCACGGGACACTACCGAGAGCTTTTGAAGGCTACATGTGTGCTGGAAATGTTGCTAAATTTCACCTGCTAAGAGTTCTGATAAGGCCAAGCAGTTTTCTTTTTTTTTTTTTTTTCCATCCTGGAGTTATTTATTACTTCCTAGTTGATCCACTGGATCTCAGTCACTCACTATTTCTAGACTCCAGGACACTTTTCCACCATGAAGTCCTTTTTTTGCCTATAGTCCTCCTATCCCCTCAGCAGAGCCTTTTCTGTCATCTGAGCTGCCGCAGGGCTGTGTCTGTATCCTTCTTAAGGTGCTCACCTCTTTCCTGTTACACTTTTATGTGCAGTATCATTTTCACCACTAAACTGAGTGAGAGGACCAAGCACAAAGCCCGGACTCCACAGCACTCACAGAGTGTGAACCCCTCATTTAGCTACTTCTTATGTGTCTTATTTTAATTCTGGCCTTCTCTGGTGTATTTTTTTCCCCAAGTGTGATAAGAAACACACACAGAAGAAGCCTGAAAGCCTTGTTGTATTTGGCATGTGCAAGGAACAGGTCCACATTATCACTGGATTTGAATGCTGGCTTCTCCACCTAAGAGCTGTGCAACCTTGTGCAAGTTACTTAACCTGTCTGTGCCTGCAAAATGGGGATCATAATAGTACCTACCTCCTAGGGTTGTTATGAGGACCGAGTCCTCACAGAACAGAGCCTGGCAACATTAAATATTCAATATTTTAGCTATTGTTATTATTTAGACTGCATTTCCCTATTTTTTAAGCCTTTATTCACATTTTTTAATTGCATTGTAACTAAAAGAAAACCAAGAGCTATCAGCATGTGTCATGTTGTGAGGCCTAATGTTCACCCACACATCAAGCACACCAGTGACATCCACTGGGGAGCCATCACCTTGATGACTGACGAACACTTGATGTAACAGAATGAAAATTCCTCTTAAACATGAGGAGCCAACCGGGCCATGCTCACCCTCAACTTGAGGTCAGAGAGACAAGGAGCTAGGTCTCTGCACATCTGTGTCCTTATCTGTAGAATAGAGAGGCCCCATAACAGTACCCACCTCATGAGGGTGAAGTGAAGAGGAAATGAGGTCACCTATGCAAAGCACTGTGCAAAGTTGCTAGTGCATGACAACTTCTTGCTGTATGTTTGCTGCTGCTCACAGCGTCTGTCCTGGAACATGTGTTGATTGTCGAGGGAGGTGTGTTGGGTGTTCTGGGGAAGGTGTCCTCACATTTACTTCAGCCATTGGGAACCCTGTGCTGGCTCTACCAGGGAAGTTCGGTAACAAACAGAATGCAAGGCCCTCTCTGTGCATGAGAAACGCTGGTTAGGCAAGCACCTTCGCCCCCAGGAGCACCCAGAGCAGAAGGCCAGCACCAGCAGCCAACAGGGGTGGGGACTATTTCAAGATTGTTCTTTTTTAAGCACCAAAGGAGGCAAGAAAAGCTTCGTCTGTCTCTGCCGCACCCCTTTTAATACAAGGATTTGTTCTGTAAAATTTGGATTCAGTAAAAAGGCTGCACTTAAGGACCTAGAAGGCCACAGGTGGTCCCAAGGCCACAGATTTCCCACCCCTGCTGGAAGCAAGAGCGACCATGAGCACCAGAACTGGCAAATTAAGGCCATTAACTGGCAGCCTAGGAAGAGCCAAGAAATCTGCATTCATCAACCAAGGACAGGATGTGAGCTCCCTGAGATGCTGGAGGGAGAAAGGAGGTTGAGGGTATCTGCTAGCATGGTTCTTACATCCCAAAGCCCTAGAGTGACTCACCCAGATTGGAGTGGCCTAAAGAACTTAGGGTTACACACAGCACAGAGTCACTGTCCCAGGGGATGAAGTCTGTTCACTTACAGGTGCATCTGCACCTAACTCCTACGTCTGTTCTGTTCCCAGGGTCCCCCAGAAAGGGAATTCCACCAACTTTTCTTGGCATTCTCTGCCAATAATTAGCAATTTTTCTTTATATTTATCCTTCTTAATGCCTTTCCTTGTTCAGCTGTGCTCAGGGACAGATAGCCAGACTGGTCTGCATTCTCCTCCAGCAAACACGTCTCCGAGTCCAAATGGCACAGTTGCCCTCAGTTAATTTTCACTTAGATCTTAACCTTCTCAGTTTATTTCCACTTGGATTCTGGATATTAAAGTAGAAATAATGCTTCGTGACCTTTAAGCCAGGCGCCAGCTGCTTCCCCACCCTTTCCCCTGTGGTTTAGTGACCCACACCGTCCAGTTCTGCAATAGCCTTGTTTCTGGAGTTCTAACCTCCTTCCCAGCAGGGAATGACTAATGCCGAGAGTCACGTATCACACCAAGGTTCACCAGGCAGAGCAAACGCTCACTTGAGGCACACTTTCTAACAGTGATATCTCTTCTTGGAACCAAGGTTAAGTTTAGTGAGAAAAAAAAAGTCCCGACTTTGCCCTCCCTCCTCTTCAAGTCTGCCCCTCCCCTCCCCGAGGTCACGAGGAGAAGGGTTTCAGAAGTGAGCACTGTGGTCCCACTCGGTTCCGTGGGCGCAGTTCCACGGGCGCCGTTCCATGTCCTGCGATTCCATGACGTTCCAAGGGAGGCATGACTGTGGGGTGGGCTTGGAACAAACCCACATTGGCAGCAGCTGTCCACTGTCACCATTTTTTTGCTCTGGAAAAAGAATTTCAATGGCAGTGCAGGAGCGGGCTGCAGTCGGGCTGGGGAGGCAGCAAGGGAACCTCCTTTAACCTTCTCCAGATCTTTCCAACCAAGCTTTGCTCCATGACGCTGCTTCTGCCAGAAGTCTGGGCAGGACCTCAGGCTTTGGCGTTGTCACTGCTCCCAGGCTGATGGACTGGTGGAGGCGGGGAGCTGGGTTCCAGGCCAGGATGGAAAGGAACTCCAGGCTCCTACGATGCCTTGTACAGAATGGGGTTCACGGCCTCCACCCACTGAGCCTGCCAAAAACATTCTGTCTCGGCCAAGCCCAATGGCTCCTCATCTCCCCCTCCAGAAAAAGAAGAAATCTTGCAGGATAGACACTTGGTCAAGCTACAATAATAAAAAGTGAAGGCAGCGGAGTATGGAGAGAGGGAGTGAAGAGAGGCCGGGGGCTGGGTGATGGGGCAGGTTTAGGGTGGAGTCGCGGAGTGAGAACCTGTGGGGTGGGCTGGAAACACAGGGGAGAGGACGCTTCTTTAAGGAAGGCTGCACATTGTGTATATGGATCCTCTTTGGTTTTTGGGAAAATTAGTAAAAGATCGGAGTTCTTTGAAATTCCTTTTGTTTGCAGGACTGTGTGTGTTCGGCTGCCTGGTGAGGGTCCAGTGTGTGTGAAGATAACACATGTGCACGCATCATGGGCCCACGCACCACAACAGGGCTGGCCTGGGGCTATGTTTCCACTCCCTGGAAGCAAATGTGCAAGGCCGAGGAAGACACTGGGGCTTGGCTGCGTGGAACAGGCAATGGTGACAAGTGGAGCTGGTGGCAGCTGTGGGCGATGGCACTGGCTTACATTCAAGCTGTGTTTGTTTTTGACTTTATATTTCTCCTGCCAGGGAGCCCGGAGTCCTGGTCGCCTGCCGCCGGGTAGCGGGATGGGTAACTTCATGTCACGGTGCCTTATGGTTGTCTCTGCTATTGGCAACTGGAAGAACGAAGAGACTGCTAAGTTCGATGTCCTTTTTATGACCAACTTTTGTTGCTGGCTCCTTCCTCTGGGAAAAAGACACTGATTTATGGCTGGACAATCCCTACACACAGAGATCAAATCGTTCTTTCCGTCTCTTAGCTCATTTTTGTTTAGAGGAACAGATGGTTTCCATAGGCTATTCGGAAAATGGCTGAGAAAAATCAGAGTAAAAAAAGTTAAAGTCTTTATTTCTGTCTCTTTCTCCCCACAGATGAGTTTGAAATTCTTGCTTGGGGCCATATGGAGTGGATATTCCTTCCAGAAGGAAATTATATACTGCTCTCTGCTTCCACTCAACTGCTTTCCACTTTGGGAGTGGACCCTTTGAAGCAGCCTTTTCTGTACCTCAGATTCTGACATGAATAATTGTTTAATTGCCTTTCAGTCTACGCAAGATAAGGAGCCATGTCTCAAAATTATATAATTCCCTTAACTACACAATAGCCGAGCCACCCAGAGCAGTTTTCAAAGAAAGGAAAAATTTCTCACATATGTTAAGCATTTTATTCTTTTCAAAGTGCTTTGTTCTGTATTATTTTGTTAAATTGGATGATGTATAGTAAAGCACGCTGTAAACTGTATCACATAACAAAAAGGTAAAATTTTACAACAATTATCGATTTGATTTTCCATATAGGAAACTGGGGCTTAGTGAGGGGAATTTACAGCCCCAAATCACAGCAGTTAAAGGGCCCAGCCTGGTCTGTTTGGTAACGTGGGATATGCTCTCTCTCCTCCGCAGAACACACGTCCCCTGGGGGGGCCTTCCCCGGCAGAGGTCAAGGACCACCTGGGCCCCCAGCAGAGGCTTTGCAGAGGGTGGGGCCCAGGCGGGCCTCAGGAGTGCGTCCTGCTCTGCCACCCTGCTGTCCCCCGACAAGGCTTCAGGCAGCGACTTGCTTTTTCCTCTTGCTCAATCACCGTCAGTCCGTCTTCCACAGACCTCTTTCCCTTGCGCTGTGGCAGAGGAATTGCTACATTCTCTAGATTTAAGAAATATATAGGTTCCTTTTCAAAAAAGTTGTTTCTGAAATAAGCTCACAACCATTTATTTGCATATTTTAAAAAAGGTGTTAGCGAATTCTCATGATGGGATTTGCGTTTAGCTTCAAGTATGTTAGAAGAGAACCTGGGGCAGCACTGCTGGTCGGGGCTGAAGCACCTGCCATTCCCCCCACCCCCCACCAGGATGGAGCCCACACTGGGAAGCAGCAGGATACAGGGCCAAGGGCCCTCCATGAGACCAGTGAACCCCATGGGGGTGCAGGGCAGCCTGAGAGAAGGGGCAGGGTACAGGGGGTGAGGGCTTAAAGAAGGTTTCGAGAGCATCAGTGGACACAATCAACAGAGTGAAAAGGCAATCCATGGAGAACCCATGAAAATATTCACAAATCATATATCTGATGAGGGATTCATATCTGGAATATATAAAGAATATATAACTCAACAACAACAAAACAACACAAATAAAAAATGGGCAAAGGACTTGAATAGACATTTCTGCAAAGAAGAGATGTGTACAAGAGATGTATCTTTCAATATGCATATGGAAAGATGTTCAGCATCACTAATCATTAGAGAAACGCAAACCAAAGCCACAATGAGACACCTACCATTTTGTACCCACTAGGATGACTATAATAAAAAAAGTAATAATAAAAAATAACAAGTTGGATGTGGAGGCACTGGAACTCTTGCACATTGCTGGTGGGAACATAAAATGGTGCAGCTGCTGTGGAAAACAGTATGGAAGTTCTCCAAAAAATTAAATGTAGAATTACCACATAACCCAGCAATTTCATTTCAGGGTGTGTACACAAAAGAATTGAAAGCAGGGACTCAAACGAATATTTGTACACCCATGTTCATAGAGCATTACTCACAATAGCCAAAAGGTGGAAACAACCCAAATGTTTGTTGATGATAAACGGATAAACAAAATGTGGTATAAACTACAATGGAATGTTATTCAGCCCTAAAAAGGAAGGACATTCTGACACATGCTACAATGTGGATGAACCTTGAAGACATGTCTGAAAACCTGGTGCTCAAGGAGAGTTAGCACTATGTGTCTTGGCCGCCATTTTGAAATGGGAAGTCTACAGATAAAATCTTAAAATTCAAGATGTAATAGAGAGAAAATGAAGCACTTTGGTTGAAGCAGGGGTGGAGACCCCAAAAGTCTGCTCCCCTTCTCCCTCACAATGGCCTGTGAGGAAGCTACAGGGAACACCCGAGGCTCCATGGAGCATGGTATGAAAACCACTCACCCATGTTGTTATCTGGCTTTGTGTCAGCAGCACAATAGTCTTGATAGCTGGCACCAGCATCCTTATAGCCTGACCCCTCCAATTGTGACAGACCACTCTTTTTTTTTTAATTTAGAATCTTGGGACCCTTTTGGGACCTTCCTTGAAATTTCTATTTTTTGGCTGTGAGTTCATTTGCAGAGAACTGGCTGTCCTGGTACTTTGAGTTCCTACATAATGAACTGCTACCTAACTTGTAATAAACAAATTGAAACTAACTTAGGAGTGTATTTTTTGTAACAGCTGGACTCCATCAATTGCAAGCAGCTGAGCCTCAGCCAATCAGGAGCTGTCAACAGATCAGACCATGTCCAAATAGGCAAACACCTGGCTGTAACCAACCAAGTTATTTCTGTGCTTTACTTCCACATTCAGTCTATAAAAGCCACTGCTCATGCTGCTAATGTAGAGCTCTCTGAACCTCTTCTAGTTCTGAGTGCTGTCTGATTCATGAATAATTCTTTGCTCAAGTCAATTCTGTTAAATTTATTTTCTCTAAAGTTTTTATTTTAACAGAACTGACATTCTCTGAGCTCAATAAATTATCATGCCATGGCTGGCCCTGTTTATCAAGCCTACATACTTCCCAAAGTTCTGTCTGATGACTTAGTAAGCCAGCTCCTCATACCCCCAAACCAAAATATTTCAACATGCAGTGAATATAATGGCCATGAGTTACACCTATGGAAAAGGTGCTTTCTAATTACTTTGTATGGAACTCTCCTGGCTGTGGCTATGACCCAGATGTCAGAGGAACAGGAAATGAGGAACCCTGTTTGTCTCATGTGTATGTAGTGGGGGATGGTTGAGCACAAAGGATTGTTGATGTTTTGCTGTGTGTTCCTCTGTGTGAGGCCTTCCTCGGGGCCTTTGAGATAATGTTGGGGGAGATTTCTCCTGCTTCAAAACTTTTAAGGATTTAGAATTTTTTTCCTCTCTTGAGTGTATCCCCATCTAAGGCTGTCCTGTGGGTGACCCAACCTTATCCAAATAACTTTACTTATTCAGAGGGTGGAAGGAATTTTGTCTCTTTAGAGAAATGAGAAATCATCATACGTAACCAACTAGTGATTTGAGTAAGATACTTAAACAGGAAATTAAAAAAAAAAATCCTGAAAAGTGTTTTTCAGGAAAAAGTATCCTGTCATTAGAGAAGCAAATTTTAATAAGTGCCAAAAATTTACTCAAACTATGTGGCCATTATTTGGAGTAAAATAGTGGATTATGTCAATGATTTTGCAAAAAGTCTTATTTTCCAGAGTCCTATTTACATATACAACATCCATATACACCATAGAAAGTCTATTCGTACCTCCAATTTTTCCAAATAGTGAGGTTTTTTTTTAGTTACGTGTGATCGTAAAACGGATTTTAGATGGTATTATTGGTTGACTCTTGCTTCAAATTTAGTGAATCAAGTTGTTTTTTGGTTGGTTGCATATTAATCATCCATTCTTTCATCCCTGTTCCTTTACCAGCCGCCAACCGCTTTCTACTGGGGGATTCATGAGGTTCCAGGGAAGCTCATTTTACTCCTATCTCTGGGGGTGGGTCATGTGGTCTACACTAAGCCAATCAGTGCTCTCCATTTCTTGGAACACAGGTATTGGTTGCAGAGGAGGCAAGTGTCCTACAGGGGTCCAATCAGAATGAATCTTTGGCATTTCCGTGGAAAGCGCATGCAGGGACACTCTCTTGCTTCCCTTCTGGACTAGAATAAGGAAGTACAAAGGCTTGAGAACTGCAGGAAGCCATAGGGGATGTTAAAAAGACTAAGCCTTAGAACTTGACCCCAAACAGGACCAAGTGAAGCTCCAGAGAAATCAGGTTCTTGGGGACATTGTTGAACTAATGGATCAAGCCTTATCTGGAGGCAGCATTACCTCTGGCATTTTCACGTACTTGAGCCAAAAAATTCTCTTAATTATTTGAGCCATTTTGAGTGAGGCTTTCTGTTAGTTGCACTCTAACTGATCCACTTTATAGGTGACATATTAGTATACAACTTCACAGTTTGAAAATCATATTATTTTACTTCATTTTCACAACATCTCCAAACAGGTATTTGGAAAAACTGTTATTCCTCTCATTTTGTATGAAGAAAAAAACTGTAAAGGCATTGCCCTGGGTTAAACAGATGGTTAAGTACAAGAGGAAAGTTTTTTGAGGACAGGAAGCGCGGACATGTTTTAAAGTTGTATTCTCAACATCTTTTGTGGTACTTGTCAACTGGATGTAATAAATGTTTGTTGAATGAATAAATAAATCAAAGGATAGGGCTGGAATAGTAAAAAGAATAATGGGTTTGGTTTTAATTATTCACTTTTCAACAGATATTTATCAAATTACTGCTATACACCAGGTATGAGTCTAAGTGTTCAGATTAAATACTCATTGTGCCAGCATCTCTAGTGCAAATGAAGAAAAAGAAAATTGTTGACATTTCTAATGTTCTTATGCTCTTTTTAAAGTTTCAAACAGTTAAGAGATTATAGCATTTATATTTAAAGTCCTGCAATGACTTGTTAGGGAGGATCTTTGTGCTTTAAAATCCCTTTTCTGTTGCATATATCCACAGTTTCTGCCTTGTTTGCCTTGAGAATGGACAATTGTTGGGCCATGCCAGTTGTTTAATGTTGTAAGTGCTCAGTGCTGTCTGAACACTTTACAAATATTGAATTATATTCTTCTCAATGTCTAAGTCTCTCTCTGGCAGTGTGTTAGGATGCCCTCTCATGTAAATCTCTTGGGGACCATTAAGAGTTGAATTTTACTATTTTAATATGTATTATGGAAGAGCAAAAATCCATACTTCATGGGTGAGACAATATTTAGATTTGAGACTATCAGATTGTAGAGTAACAACAAAGTAGAAGGAAGATTACCCTGTGGGAATGAGGCACTAACTAACCAAGTAGTCAAGAAAATAGCCTGAATTGTAGTTCCCTGGGGATAGAATGAAAGAAGACACAACCAAGAAATTTAGCTCCTTATATCTAATAGAAACCTCAGAGAATTAAATTCATGGACTCAATGGATGAAAATTGTTTCTGTATTTAAAAATTCAGCAAGGCTCCATTTCCCCTTTTCCTGTCCTGCCCAAGGAACAGAGAGAACAAGAAAAATGTATGATTGTGTTTTAGAGGTCAAGTTTGGGGAAGTCAGCCCAAAGTAGTGAAAAGAGCAAAAGCTTTGGAGTGAGATGAAGCAGGGTTCAGATCCAACCTCTGACAATTTAGACAAATTAATCTCTCTGAGATTCATTTTCTTCACCTACAAAACTGCTAATATTTAATATTTACCTTAATAGGGCCAGACACATAAGAAAGGGTAGCGGTTATTTTGTCCTTTTTATATAAGTAGGACAAACTTAGACTCATTAAAAAGTGTTGTCACACTTATTTCTTGCCTTTATTAAAAGAAAAAAAGGTATATCTTCAGAGTGTCCAATAGCACAGAAAGGAAAAAGAAAATGAAGGGCACATTGCAGAGAATCAAGATTTCTTACTCAAAATTCAATCATAGCTCCATAATGAGAGTGGAACACTGCCCTCTTGTATCCCTTATTGCTAAATGTACTAGCTTTCATCTCAGAGAATTCGGGAAGCTTTGGTTCACATCCTTGAATACCATTCCAAATGTCTCATGTTTCTGATAATGTCCTTCAGGACCTCAAACAAACTAACTATAAAAGAGCCCAGGACCTCAAACAAACTAACTATAAAAGAGATGAATGACTGTGGATTATTCAGCAATTCTCGGTATCCTTTCAGAAACTTTAAGCACAGTTTCTTAACTCTTCACTCATAACCTTGGTGCTGTTTCCCCTTGGGTAATTTCTCTCGTCTTTGTAGTCAGCTATCAACGGCATCACTTCTTCATGTTCAAGACCAAAGGAAGAAGCAGAACGGTGGGAGGCTGTTAGCTCTCACCAGCGCCCCCTCTGGCCACTCTGGCAAAGGCAGAGCATGTCGAGGCTCGGGTGTGGGTGGACACAGCTCCGTGCAGAGCCCAGAACACTGGGGCAGAGGAGGGTGGCCTGGCCTCCCACTTCTGTTCCGTCTCTTCTCTGCACTATCCTGATTAGAGAAAAATACAGGGAGAATGTGTGCAAATATTGTGCCATAGAGGTGGCAGTTTTGCATACTGCTACCAAATTTGGCATGAGGTTTAGGAAGAATCAAAACAACTAAAGGAATACAAGTTCCCCACCCTACCCCCAGCTGAAATACCTGATAATTAACCACTTCTTATTTTTTTATGTTATAAAACTTGGATATTGTGATTTTTTTTTTTTGACAGTATGTAACTCAATTCTGTGATACTCTAAAGGTATAAAATTTCATTGACATACTCAGACCACCCCCCTACACAATACTCCATGCTTCCCTGTACCTGTCTTGGTGAGCTTATCAGTCATTCACATTAGGGAAACTTGTAGCTGAGTATGCTCTCTTCCAGACCTTGGGAGAAATTCTCACGCCTTGCACTTCTGTGTCTCACACCTTCCACATCCTGAAGTTGGATTTGGTGATAATTAGGTATACTGCTATAGCACTTAATAGTTTTTAAAACATGGTTATTCACAATATTACAAACAGAGGAGATTTCATTATTTTTGTTTTTTAGAGGAGAACATTGGTGTTCAAAAAAACTGACAGATTTTTGTTTAATATATTCATTACAGACTTGGATACTGATTAATTTATAGGATCACTGAGTCTAGAGGAGAAACCACACTATTAGATTTAAGTTGCAAAATAATTTTGAGATAAATTGAATTTTTAAGTGTAAAGATGAAATCATAAATGGGTTGGAAGAAAATAAAAAAGAATATTCTTATAATTTGGGATGAGGTAGAGAAAGACTTTATAACTGGGACTTCCAGGACAAAAGTCATAGTGGAAAATATTGCTAGATTTGAGCGTTTAAAACACATGCACACACATACACACACAATGCATGCAAAACTTCTCAATGGTAAAAAATATACTCTGATATACTTTGGAGTTTAACAAAGCAAAAAAAAGGGCAAATGATAAACCGAAAATAAAAAGGTTAATATCTTTAATATATAAAGAGCTCTTACAAACCAGTAAAGAAAAGATGACTACATATGTTAACAGCAGATATAAACAGCAAATTTGCAGGAGACAAAATAAAAATGGCCAATAAATATAAACAAAAATTTTTTTAACCTTCCTGGTAACAAAATAAAAAAGATTAAAAAAATAAAATTCTCCAACCTGATAGAAGAAAAATAAAATAGGATGAAAACACCCAGTGTGGATAAGATTTGGGGAAACAGGCACCTTTGTGTTATGTTTTTGGGAATTTAAAGTGGTACCATCTTTTGGAGAGCAATTTGGCATTACGTATCAAAATCCTTGAAAGAGAGCATCACATCCGATCCAGTCTAGGAATGAATTCTCAGCAAGTAATAGGACTAAATTTGCCTAAGATCCAAGTACAAAAATGTTAAGCGGCAGCATTTTTGTTTAAAATAGTGAAAAATGAGAAACAACTTAAAATATTGACAACATGGGTCACATATATCATAATTAGGCCATCAAAAGAAAGGCTACCAAATACAGTACTGTGAATAGTCTGATGTAATTTTATTTAATAAATGTGCAGATATATTAATGAATACACACATACATATATGTGCGTGCATATATGTGTTATATACATACACAGAGAGAAACAGTGCCAGTCTCCATTCTCAGTGCTTTACATATAATGATTCATTTAATGCTCTCTACAGCCCTGAGAAGTGGGTGCTATAATAAACTGCATTTTACAAATGAGGAAACTGAGGCAGAAGGAGAGAAGCACTTGCCTAAAGTCGCACAGCTAACAAATGGCAGAGCAGGATCCCAATCCAGGCAGTGCGGCTCTGAAGTCGCTGGTCTTGCGCGGCAACCCTGCCGTCCTGGGTGAAACTGTGTGTTCTGAGCCCTCTGCTTTACAGGGACAGACCAAGGCGTGGAGCACACCCTGCCTGGCCTTCAGTGCTTACCCCTGGGAGGGGGCTTCTGTTTATTAATTGAAAAAAAATCGAATCGATATGTTCTGACTTTTCTGACCTTAATCCAGATTACTTAGTGGTAAAGCGTTACAAATTTGTTTAAAGTTGCAAAGCTAAGGAAATATTTCTTCCCCGCCTTGCTTGGCTGCTTTGGTAATGTACAGGCCAAAATGAGATCAAGGAAGGGCGGCCCAGCCTTCCAGACTCCAGCTCTCTGCTCAGCCCTTGACTGTGAAGCCTCACAAAGAAAACAAAATGTACTGGGGCAGGGGGTTGCTCTTTTTTTTTTTTTTTTTTTTTTGCATTTCATTTCTTTCTGAAGATTCCACGCCTGCCAATTTTTTCTTCTAGAGGAATTATTGCACGAGGCCCAGCATTCCAAAGACCTGACGTGCAGGCCAGGAGTTCAGGCCCTGTGTGAGGAGCCCCGCTTCCCACGGCTGTCAGCCGGGCATTGCCGAGATTCTTATTCTGCTCAGTGTTTTCTCTGAATCCCAGAGGACCTTGGTGTGAGGAAAATTCTCATTTTATTTTCTGACTCAAATCCTGTTGGCTCTTGAGATTATAACTAATACCAAGGGGGCTAGAAATTGTACTGTGTTTCCTGTTATTAAATAAATAATTTTTAAAAAGAGAGCACAGTAGGGCCTGCTTTTTCTGAAATCTGCGTCAGCTTTATCAGCTCTAAGGTGGACCCGTGTAGATTCTTCAGTACGATAGTGATGATGATGGTCGTGGTGATGACTGTCACAGTTTCCTGGGGGTCGGTCCTACGCTTTGCCTTGTGTAAAGTGCTTTCCACACACCATTTGCATTGACTCCTCCTAGCAGACGTGGGAGGGAGGTAAGAGCATCCTCACTTTTTGCAGGACCCAGTGGTTTAGTGGTTGGTGCATAGTCACAGAGATCAAAAGTGCAAGGGCTCTGTTCTGAACTCAGGTCCGTGTGAGTTCAAAGCATGTGCCTGAACATGCAGGTCAGCGCCTAAGACCAGAGGTGACATTGACTATGTGGAAAGTGAGTGTCCACTCCCCAGCCTCTCACCCACCCTGGAAGGCACCGGGGCCAAGGGGCTCACACAGTGTTTGTGGAACGAATGAGTGGCTGGCTGAACAAATGCATCAGTTGAGCCACCGCCAACATGCCAAGAGTGTGAACAGTAGGAAAATGGACATTACGTAAAGTTACTTTTTTTTTATATTTAAGAAAAGGACTTGGAGGATAGGGGAGCCTGGAGTTTTGGTGTGGCTTTTATTCTTTTTTGGTCTGGTGTCTCTTAAACGGGGGTGTACTTTAAGTTCTGGAGAGAGAGATGGGGGCCAGGCGTTGCCTAGAGAAGAGAGAACAACTTACTCTAAACTCCAGTCTGGTGTCTAGAGCCAGCATTGGCAAACTTTCTTTGGAAAAGTCCAGAGTAAATATTTTAGGCTTTAAGGGCCAGACCATCTCTGTTGCAACTATTCAGCCTGCTGTAGTCACATGGAACCAGCTGTATGTAAACAAACGGATGTGGATGTGTTTTCACAAAATTTTATTTATGGACGTTGAAATGTAAGCTTACTTCATATAATTTTTATGTCACAAAATTATTGCTCTTTTGGTTTTTTTTCCCAACTATTTAAAAATACTACCCAACATGAGCTACAGACTCAATGCAATTCCTATAAAAATGTACTAATAAAAAACATTCTTAATCATAGTAACGCAAACGTGGGCAGCAGGCTGAAGTTAGCCAATGGACTGTCATTTGCCTGTTCTGTCCTAGATTCCAGGCAGATGGGAAGAGTGACCCTTTTCATCTTTTCCATCTTGTCAGTTCAGCCACCTTGGGTAGGAAGGGTTTTATGAAAAGCACTTCTCCATTGTATCACCTGGATGACACTGGGCAAGTCACAAGTTACTGGTACTCTGTGTGCCTCTACTCTTCCTTCCATAAAATGGGAATATAGATAGTCCCTAGCCTGGAGGATTAAATGAGATCACCCACTGAAGGCACTTAGAACAGCATCTGGCATACAGAAGCCGTCACTAAAGATTAGCCGTCATCATTATTGTTATCATGATTGATGCTATAACTGGGATACAGGAAGATGTGATATCCCAACAATAGTTTGGTCCATTGGCTTCTTCCAGGGACAACAATGATTTTGAGGGTATTATGGGGTTTCCTGGGTCTATCTCTTGGCTTTCCCGATCTGCCCACTTTGGAGTAATACATTGGTAGAGTTGGAAGGGCTCTCAGAGTCCTTCTAGCGCAACTTCCTGGCCAGAGTGGAATCTTCTCTGTAGCCACCATCACAACGAGCCGTCTCTCTGTTCTGTATTCTTTTATGAGATGGTCGGTCAAGCGCGGCCACAAGAGGAGACACAGGAGAGACTCAAGTAGAAAATAAAGTTTGCTAGACTCACAGGTCCTAGAGACAGGAGGCAGGGCACTGCCGCAGGGCCACAAGGGAGTGACATCAGGGTAGGGCAGACAGAAGACAAGAGAGAGGGGAAAGTTTAGGCCACGACCTTTTTGCAGTTTCCCTGGGAGAGGCAGGGCAGAGCAGGGCGAACGGCTTGGCATTGGCTGGTTTGGATAATCCTGGCTGGCTCTGAGAGCGGTCTCTAGTTGCCTGGCGCCTGGTCCTGGCATGGTGAGGGCAGAGTATTGCCTCCTGGGTGCCTGGGCCAAAGAGAGGAGAGGCCTGGTTCTGCACGAGGTTAGTTTGCATATCAAAGGCTGAGTCCTTTGAGAATTGGCTAGATCCGGGAAGGGCAGTCTCTCCTCAGCCAAAAAGGCTTCTTACGATGTCAAAACATTATACAGAAAATTTAAAAATCTTTCCAACGTACCCTTTCAAATGAGATTTCCACTGCGCCCAACCACATTAAAAGTTCTAGATGCGCGGCTGGTTGCTTCCTATACCTAATCGCCGCTTCTGTTCCTGGGCTTAGAGATCCTCCCTCCTGACGTTCTCCTACGTATCTGCCTGTCCCCATGTGCCCCTCCTTCCTCTTCCATCTCCTCTTCCAACAGTCATTGGCCGCTTGTAGCTGGCTTGACTTTGAGGTCCCTGGAGACAGGGAATAGGTCTGAGGCGTCTTTGAGTCGCAAGCACCTGGCCTGTGCAAGCGCTCTGCCGGTGTTTGCAGAATTGAACGGTACCCTGCTTCCCACACGTGGTTCTCATCAGCACACTTGCTCTTCTCTGCACCCAGTCTGTGCTTGCTCTAGACTCTGTGTCCCAGATGCTCCCGGCTGCCGCAACATCCTAACCTACATTTGCCTCCGTGCCCGACAGCACTGAGTGCCCCACCAGCAATTAAAGAGGTTTAACCACAGTGCCAAAGAGCATACGTAACCGGGATGGACTGATGGGTCTGGGTAGGCTTCCGTGTGAACCCTGCCACCGAGAGAGGGTGTTTATTTGGGCCGACAGGAAGCGGTAAACTCAGAATAACACAGCCAGAGCCCGATGAGGTAAGCACAGAGGGAAAGAAGTAAAATTTTCCATTCTAGTTCAGCCATGACTAAAGTTGTCAGGAATCAGTGCAACAACTACGAATTTTAACATATTTACAGGGGTAGATCTCTTTGCAAATCTGGGCTTTTCTTTCCCCCATATGTTCCTACTTTAGCTTTCACAAGACTTTTTACAGTTACAATTGCAGAAAAAATGATCTGAAGCATATTCAGTATATTTTGTTCATTTATTTAACAAACACTCAATAGTACTTAGTTACGCCAGGCACTGTTCTGAGAACTTTTTACATAACCATGACACAATGCTGCTTTTCATTCATTTATTCATTCATTCAGTAAAATAAATTTGATACCTTCTATGAAACCACATTGTGCTAGGGATAAAAAGGCATGAGATACAGTTTTTTTCTCTCTAATGGGTTTAGTGGGAAAGACAGACCAAGTAAATCAATAACATAACACTTACAGTAAATGACATGCTAAGGGCATGCACGGCATGTATCATTTGTCCCATGGGACAAGGAGGAGGAGCATCAAACATCCTCGAGCAGGTGATGTTTAAACCGTGTCTTAAAAGATGAGGGAGGTTCCACGAAGAGAGGAGGGGCCATGCAGCCGTAACAGCCTGTGCACAGCACTGAGCAAAAGCCGGCTGCACCCTCAGGGAGCTGCAAGCCATGTGCCTCCAGCCCTCAGGAAAGGGTGTGTGTCTGATGGTGAGGAGGGTCTTAGCTTGGGCTGCCATCACGAGGTGCCGCAGACTGAGCAGTGTAAAAAACAGAAAATTGCTTTCTCACAGTTCTGGAGGCTGGAAGTACACGACTGAGGTGTGTCTTAGTCTGTTTGTGCTGCTGTAACAGACCACAGACTGGGTAATTTATAAGAACAGAAATTTATTTGGCTTATGGTTCCAGAGGCTGGGAAACCCAACATCAAAGTACTAGAAGGCATCTGGCAAGGGCCTTCTGGCTGCATCAGCACACAGCTGTAGACAAGAGGGTAAGAGAGAGCGAAACTCAATTGTACAACAAACCCCGTCTCTCCGTGACATACCCACTCCTGACGTTAATCCGTTGGTGAGGGCAGAGCCCCCATGACCTAATTGCCTCCCAACACTGTTGTGTTAGGGATTAAGTTTCCAGCACATGAACTCTGGGGGACATGCTGGAACCACAGCGAGGTGCAAGTCTGGTTTCTGCGAGGGCTCTCTTCCTGGTTTGCAGACGGCTGCCCCTTGCTGGGCTGTCACAGGCCTTTCTCTGCTGGCCTGCAACCCCCGGAGGAGTCCCTTCCTCTTCTTATACAGACACCAGTCCTATGGGATTGGAGCCCCACCCTGATGATCTCATTCAACCTTAATTACTTCCCTACCTATCTCCAAATACAGTCACATTCTGCGTGGTGAGGGTCAGGGCTTCAGCATATGCATTGGGACACCATTCAGGCATAGGACATAGAGAGGAGGGATGGAGGGAGGCGAGGCTGGTGTGGCAGCTGCCGAAACAGTCCCGGGGAGAAGTGATGGAGGCTAAGCAAACTCCACGGCAGTGGAGATGGGCGATCAGCAAAGATTCCCGAGGTTTGTAGATGGCAGCGTCAGCGAGTGGAGGCAGCCAGCAGGTGGGGAGGACGGGTGGAGGGACAGAAGAGGACGTGAGAGGGTGCAGTCTAGGATGCCTTCAGAGCCCCAGGCTGAGGGATGGGGATGCCTCCCTGGGATGAGGAACGGGAGAAGGAGCACATCAGGGCGAAAGGGAGATGATGAGTCGGAGATGCTGAGGGACAATCACATGGAGAGATTGAGCAGGGAGTTGGGTGTATTGGTTGGAGAATCTGAAAAGAAGACTGGCCTGGAGCTAGAGATTCAGAAATCATCAGCTTACATGGGGTCATTGGAGCCAAAGATTTGGACAAAATCACCCAGGAAAAGGAGTGGCCTAAGAAGAGGGAAGAAGACCAGGAGAAGACAGAGAGCTGGCGCTATTAACTGAAGTCCAGGCACCATGCAAGATGCTGCACGTGGGCTGTCATCTCACTGAAACCTTACAGAAGTCCCCTGATATAGGCATCAAGCAAATACCTAAATTGCACTTACTGGCCAGGTGTGGTGGCTCACACTTGTAATCCCAGGTAGGTACTCAGGAGGCAGAGGCAGGAGGACCACTTGAGGCCAAGAGTTCAAGACCAACCTGGGCAATATAGAGAGACCTTGTCGTTTAAAAAAATAATTGCACTTACTATGTGCCGGACACTTCTTAGGAGTACTTTGCAATACTCATTAAATCTTCACAAACCCCACTATTTTCACGTTAGAAAGGTGAAGCACCTAGGAGCGACCTGTCCAGGGTCAGAGAGCTAGACTTGGAACTGCAACCTGGGTAATAAGGTACAAAGTCTGTGCTTGTAACCACATTGCTGTCCTGCCTCACACCGTATTGGCTTAATTTTAGAGATGAGAAAATGAAGGATCAGAGAGTTTAAGAAACTTGTTCCAGGTGACATGGGTAGCAGTATTGGAGTCAGGTTTAAAAAACCCTAAACCTTGGCACTTTTCATGACATTGTGCAACTTCTTTACAAGCTAAGGAAGGAAAGAATTGCAGGGATAAATGTGGTCTAGTGAGATCAAAACAGGAAGTGTCAGATTTGGCAACACTGAGGTCATTGGGGATTTAAAAGTTCAGTTCGTTGGCACCATGGGCCACCGAAGTCAAGGTATAAGAAGTCAAGGTATAAAGTCTCGAGGAGAGAATGGCAGGTAAGGAATTTAGACAGCTTTTTCAGGGAGTTTGGAGAGAGAAGAGAGATGGAAATGTAGCTAAAAAGGGAGATGGGGTGTAAAAATGTTTAAAGAGTTATTTTTGTTTATGATAGGAGAAACCTGCAGATGTTTGTAAGCTGACCAAAAAAAAAATCTAAGAATGGGGGTAGTAGTGGTGCAGAATTGATTTTCAATCTGTTGTGTATTTGGTAAATTTGAAACAGGGTCTCTGAATTTGACCCGCTCTGGACCTCCAAAGCTGAGAAACTGAGTCTGCAAGCTGGTGATGTCACCAAAGCACAATGACACCAATGGGGGCACATAAGGATGGTAAGGTCTTTATCTTGTCTTGTTTTAACTGCAGGCATAGCCACAGATTACTATGCCACAAACAGTCTATAAATCTGAATAGTAGCATCACAGCTAAACTGTTAACCTCACTTGTAATCTATGAAACACAAATGCAAATAGCTACTCAATACCCTACCCCAGTACCAAAGATTTAAAACCATTAGAATTTGCTGCTGGTGAGAACACAAATTGGTACAAATCTTTTTGGAAAACCCTGATGCACGTTTCCAGAGCCATATCCATTCTCATGTCACTTGTCCCCATAGTTCCATTTCTGAGAGTTTGGATACAGAAAAAAATTAAAGTGCAAAGATGTTTATTGCAGCATTATTTAGAAGGAAAAACTGGAAGTGATCTGTGTTCAGAGTAAAGAAATGTCTAGACAAACAATAGAACATGCACTAGATGAAAAATAGCATAGTACTACTTACAAAGACAGTGCAATTTTCAAAACATAATATACATATAGCGTTAAATGTAACAAACAGAAAAGAAATTCTACAGTACAAACGCAACCGTGTAAGCAAACCAACAACGTAAGACTAAAAAGGTCTTCACCAGTAGTGATTATGTTTGCCTGCTTGCTACTTTGATAACGAGAAAGAAACTAAACATGGGAAGATCTCTCTAGCTTTCCACTGATTAGCAAAGGCTGACATTATATTGAATATTATTTTTTTCTGTTCACTTTTTCATATCTTTCTCTGGCGTTTTGGTAGTGCATAAATTATCCACAAAGAAATGCAAGTGTCTTACTGAAAATTGCATCAAATGACACCTCTAGGAAATATACCAGGAAATCATCTTTAAAATGTTTTTATTATGCTCGACATCATTTTTTTCTGTACAAAACAATACACATGTATTTGGAAAATGCAGAAAAATTGTAGAATCAAAGAACTGTGGAGAAGCAAAAAAAAAAAAAAAAGCTCTTTTAATCTTTCTACTCAGATAGTAAGTGTTGGTATTTTGCTATAAGGGACACAGATTTTGATGGGAGGGACTGCTATGTTAATCTTAAACAAGTGCATGTAATTCTGACATAAAACTCTGACGTAACATTTCACCCCTCAGCAAAGCCGAATTGTCCACAGGCAGTGCAGTGCAGGTCTAAGAACAGTCAGTAGTTGTTGAGCTCAGTGTGTGTGGAGTAGGGACAGGATGGGGCTGGTGAGGGCTCTGCAGTGGACCTGCCCCCATTGACTTGCTAACTGAGAAAGCAGCTTTTGTAGCTGTTGTCGTGGTTGTTGAGGGTTCTAGGTCAGAGACATGTTGTAAGCAAAATATAACTAGATTTCGGCCACATGTTTGGACATGGTGCCAGAAGACTAGTTCATGCTGATCCCTGAGTTCCTCCCTGTCACTTGAGGACAGGGGCCATCTTCTATTCCCTTCTTTATCTCCAGCAAAGCACTGAACATAGCAGATGCTCAACAAACATGCGTTGAAATAAACTAAAGGCTTGGGTTCAAATTCCCACCCTATCACTTATTAGGTCGATACTCCCATCCAATTCTCTGGCTTCAACCCCATTTTTGATTTAATGACTTTTAAATCTCATTACTCCAGACTCAGCTAACTCCTTGCCTCCTGAACTTTTCCACCCTCATGTTCCATGAGTAGCTCAAAATCAGTATGTGTCCACCTGAACTCATCATCATCCCTCCCCAAACCTGACCTCTGACCTCTTGCTTCTCCTCTGACCTCTCGCTTCATTAACAGTGTCTTCATCTGTCTAGGTATCCAAGTGAGACAGAAATTGTCTCTCTCTTTACTCTTTTCCATTTATGTGCTCACGAAATCCCACTGACCCTAATGCAAAAAATGTTGAAAACTCATCCTGCCATGTCCATTCCCACAGCTACTATTAGTTCGGAACCTCATTATATCTTACCAGGGTTATTACATCAATCCCGTAACTAGTTTCTGCCTCCAAACTTCCTGTTTCAAAACATCTTCTGCATGGTCATGACCAAAGGCATCCATCTAAACTCAGGCATAGTTACGTCACTTCCTTCCTTAAAAACACCCAAAGGTTCTCTATTGCCTTGAGAATCCAAATTCCTAGACAACTCAGAGAGCCTGTCACAATCTGGCCCCAACATCCCTTTCTGGTCCCAACTCTTATGAAACTCACCCCTCTCATCCCAAATAGGCACAGTCTGCTTTTAGCCACCTAAAATTTTCCACTCTTTCCCAAACAGACCATGTCTTCTCTCTCTTTGTATAGGCCGGTCCAGAATCTTCTCTCCCGGCTTCTTCTCGATGGTGCTTCCTCACCTGGCACCTGGGAGCTCCTACTTTCTATTCGAAGTCCAGCCTATATGTCGCCTTCTCTGAGCACCCTTCCTGGGGCCTCCAAGGCAGAACTACCCACTCTTCTGACCTTGCTCTCACCGTACTTAGTTCATACATCTGTTGTAGCATTTATTGGGTCCTTTTTTTGTATGTGTGACCTCAGAGCTTAAGATGGTCCTTGGTACATAATGATGACCCTATAAATGTTTGGGACAAGAGTGAACTCCCAGATAGGGCACGATGGATCTAGCTCCTGGTGCCACATCCCTCCCCTGTGAAAACAGCCCCAGCCTCTGAGTCCTGACTACCATCTCAGCCCCCCTCTGTGCAGTGATCCTTAAACATCACTTTGCAAAAGAACCCCGTGGGTGCTCGTTTCACAGGAAGACAGCATCCTTCTTTCCCTGCAAAAGAGTGATTCAGTAGTAATCAATGCATGATCGGTAATCAGATTTGTTCAGAGAGGCCCAGAGATGGGGATTGATCCCGGGTGAAGGAATCATGTCTGGAGAAAGGATATGTAGGCTCCTAGAGAGAACAGAATGGAGCTCATTTATATTCTGAGATTTAAATAAGATATGGCAGAAGGACTCTTCATTCTATTTGATTAAACCCTCTCAAGGGTCCATGTTGGGGACACACAAAGACACATTAAAGACATTCTCCAAGCTCTACTCAATTTTTAGGGTCTAGCTTATAGTCCTAAATCACAGTACTACAGGAAGCCCAGAAACTGGGCTAGATACTCCTCCCACTCCCTCCAGGTTCAGCCCAGCAGAGCTGTCCAGTTAGTGCTGTTGCATTTGTTGGAGGGCTTGTCTGCCCCTTGATTGGACTGTAAGTTTTGCAGTGCAGGGACTGTGTTGTTTTATTCTAGTCTTCTCAGATTCTAGCTTATCTACCTCCTAATAGATGTTCTGGAAAATAGCTGTTTAATTAAATTCAATGAAATAGTTTTTTCATACCTCAGGAGACCAGTGAGCACATAGCTAGCACACAAATACTTATAGACTGAACAAATGAACGTATTCTGGGACTCAAGGCACTCGCCACCCCTGGGAGGCAGGGGAGGAGGCATGGTCCCCTCCATGCCGACCGCATGGCACCCCACGGTCTAGGGGCCACCGCGCAGCCGAAGCAAGAGAAGCACGGCGATGAAATCCACGGGGCTTTGTGGAAAAGTGGCAGGACCATCAGTGGGGCTTTCAGGTGGAAGGGACTCCAGGACCAGGAACCAGCAAAAGGAAAGGCTGAGAGGAAGGAACTGCAGAGTCTGATCTGGAGGGAGAGAAAAAAGCAGAAAACGGAAGCTGGGAGACAGGCAGGGTATTGAGGTGGGGATCGGAGCTCCAGCGCCGCACTCCACCCCCACCCCCACCCCAAAGCCCCTAGACCCCGGTGGAGAGGGTGGGGCAGGGCCCACGAGACCCCCTCAATCAGTCCGCAGAGGTGGGGTGTCTACGGCACGGGTGGGCGCTGCGCACCCCGGGGGCGCCGTCTCCACCTCCAGCCCTGGCAGTGTCCTCACGCAGGGCGGGGCCCAGGCCGGGTGTTGTTGAGTCGCGGACCCCAGGGCGCATGACTAAGCCCTGGCAGCTGCGAGCAGGAGCGGCCTGGCGGGAACGTGCCAAGTTATGAGACGATGATAACTCGGCCCCAGGCGTCTGAGGTCGTGCCCGTGGGCCGGGAGGGGCGCGGCGGACGCCCCGAGGGCGGATAAAACGGGCCGTGCTGCTCGGGCCGCTTTCTCCGCGCGGTGGCTGCGGCGCTCCTCACGGGCAGGCGGCAGCTTGGGAGGGGCGGCCATCGGGGCGAGCGGGCGGGCACCTGAGCGCCCACTGAGCCCCGGCCGGGCGGACAGACCGACCCCTGCGCGCGGCGGAAGCAGGCGGGGCGCCAGACCCCTCTTGGGGACAGTCAGGTGCAGGCTAGGGCGGGTGGGGCCGCGACAGAAGCAGGCGGTCGAAGGACAGGGGCATGGCGGGGGTGGCGTGCGAGCCGGTGGCCCGGCCGAGCCTGAGCTCCATCTCCTCGGGGGAGCTGCGCAGCCTGTGGACGTGCGACTGCGAGCTGGCCCTGCTGCCGCTGGCACAGCTGCTGCGCCTGCAGCCCGGCACCTTCCAGCTGCGCGGCGACCAGCTCGTGGTGCCCGGGCCTGGGGAACCTGCGGCCGCCCGCGGGGGCTTCAACGTCTTCGGCGACGGCCTGGTGCGCCTCGACGGGCAGCTCTACCGCCTCAGCAGCTACGTCAAGAGGTGGGTGGCCTCGCCGCAGCCCCGGCCCGCCACCTGGTCCCCTCAGACACCTCCACCCCGCTGCAGTCCCTGGGAGCCCAGGCTGTTCTCGCCGCCCGCCACCTCTCCTGGACCCCCTCCTTGGTTCGCTTCTAAGTTTTTCTCATTGCTAATGTCACCCGAAGCCTGCAAGCTCCCCCCCCGCCCCCGGCTTTTTCTGCGCTTTGCACTGGCATTTTGCAGCTGCCACCGCTTGAAGCCACCCAGAAGGGCTTCAGGGCTGGGCGCGACGAGGAGGGCAGGGTGGGATTCATTCAGCTCCTTAACTGGGTCAGATGCACTCAAACTGGGGGCACACCCTTTAGGGGTGTCTGCGATATGGAGAGACGCACACCCTGGCTTTAGATTTGGGGCCTGGGGGTGGGGAGGGAGGATGCACCATTCTGAGCACCGCCAGCTATCCAGCAAGGAGACCTAGTGGAAAGAAGTGTGCAAAAGTCCAAAGTTTCCCATCTTTGGCCTCCCTTAGTGTTTCAAAAATAGAGAAACAAATAGACCGTGGCTGAGAAGGGAGCAAAGCCTCTGGGTGTCCCGCCCAGGGCCGTGTGGGCTGTGGAGTGGGCAGACAAGTTCTGGGAAAAATAAGAGCAATGAGCATGCTTCCAGGAGCCTGGCGCGGGGCCGGGGCCAAACCTGCAGCTGTACTTGGATGGAGGCCTCCAGGGTGCTTAACTGCTGTGGCCAAAGTGCCTGGAGCCCTTCTTGGTGGACACATGAAGCCTGCAGGGATGTGGTCCATCCATCTGCAGCAGGCCTTGGTGCCCTGGGGTAGAGGAGGAGGGCACTTCATGCCTGATTCTGCACGGCCGCAGGCTTCCGGAGGTCACCCTGGGGAAGGGGCTGTGGTGTGAAGCCCTCTTGTACTTTGGTGCTGTGGGCTGAGTGCTGGGAAGCGGCAAATGCAGTCTGGAGTTTGATTCGGAAATGAGAGAGCGGCCAGCTATGAAGATATAATGCTTTTGCTATTGGGAAAGACAGCGTGCTGTGGGTGGGACGGAGCCAAGAGGGGCAAACAAACAAAATGAGATACTTAACATGCCTTCTTCAGAGCTGCTGGGAGAAAAGCCTTGCTTTCTCAAACAAAGATAGTGAGGGCTTTACATGCCTGAAAAACCATTCCCCAGCAAGACTGTCTCCCTTTCTTAGTGAAATGAAAATTCCTAACCATAAGCAGGGAACCGTGGGAGGAACTGAGTCAGAAATCAGACTTGGAAAGATTTAAAAGGGAGTTAACCATTGTGTTTGAGAACAGGATATGGAAAATAAGTGTCCAGGATTAATTGAAGCCATAGGTTAGGCTTTTGGCAGAATCAGCTCCCCCAATCATAGCAAACAGTGCTACAAAATTTAAAATGATTTTCGAGTCTGTCATTAAATTCTTGTTTTGACACCTCCTACACAAAAGAAAATGAAACAACAGTGACTCCCCGGCACTAGAATAAACAACCAGGCCACAGTGACCAGGTGACAGAGACCAAGGTGCAAACTCAAGACAACAAATTACATGTTCTCCTTGTGTAAGCAAGCAAGCGAAGGCTTTCGTGCCCTGGGAACTAGCAAGGAATCTCTGGAAATGATTGGGGTGATGGGAGGCGCAATTTCTCTTCCTTGGGGAGCACATGGCAGGGAGGTAGCTTTTATAACTGGGTGTGCGGCCCTGAAGGGTGACCCGGAGGGAATCCGGTCTAAATGGAGACAGCTTTCTAGACTTAGCGGGGGGACTGGGTTGTGGGCAGCAGCGAAAGGTTTTGCCCTTGTGGATCAGGAGGTGGGGAACACTCTGAAGCCAGAATTTAGACATCTAAAGTTGCTGCTCCTCTGGTCTGCCAAACTTGCCTGTTGTCTTTGCCTTTGGGGATAGCATAAAATGTCCTCCCTCGAAGTATTCTTCCAAAGCTGTGATCCTCCCTCCCTCCCTTCCTTCCTTCCTTCCTTCCTTCCTTCCTTCCTTCCTTCCTTCCTTCCTTCCTTCCTTCCTTCCTCCTTTCTTCCTTTCTTTCTTCCCTCCCTTCCTTCTTCTCTTTTTAAAAACAAGCTCTGGCCAGTTTTATTAGAGAAAAGGTTTGCATGATTTTCTTTTCACTAGTCTGTTCTGGCACAATTCTAGAGATCTCAGAATGCCCGGGATCAGTGGCAGTCGGGGTGCACACCCTATAGTATTTTCCACATGCTGTGCTCAACGTTATTGTCACTGGTGTGTCAGCTGGCAGTTGCGAGAGTATATGGCGTAGCCCTGTCTCGGATTTCCTTGAGGCTGAGCAGACGGTGAGGACAGCCAGATTTGCTTTGCCTCTTCTACGGTCTGCAGAGGTGGCCGATCCCCCAGCATATACTTTCCACTTGTCATAATGAGTTGGAGCCTAGAGTTGATGGACTTCAGCAACTTTTTCATCTTCTTTTTGGCCACCATATTCCTGCTTTAGGTGTGGGATGGCCTCTAACTCAGAGCAGCCATCAACGGCTTGAGATTGAGAAAGGCAAAATTATTCTTAATCATGTTGGACTATAGAGCTTTTGAGAATTATATGTAGACCACTTCCCAAGAAATGCAAATATACACCCAAATTTGTTGACCACTCATGTAGTTCATGAGATACCTGGATCTAGGTTAAGAATCCTTGCTCTATTAATTAATTCATTTTTTAAAATTCAACGGATCGACAGCACCAGCTCCCCCAGTCATAGCAAAGAGTGCTGCAAAATTTAAAATGATTTTCGAGTCTGTCATTAAACTCTTGTTTTGAGCACCTTCTACACAAAAGAAAATTAAACCGCAATGGTCCTCTGGCAGCTTAGTGTCTAGAATAAACAGGTGTGTGGGATAAACCCACAGTGTAATTAGGATTTCCTTTTGAGTCTTCAGAAGTGTGTACTATAGCTCTTCTGAGGTCTTTCCCCAAGGAACCCCAAAAAGCCAAGAGCCGCTGACCTTAACATTCATATGATCGTTCACTCAGAAGCAAGAGGGTGATTTGGGTGGCCCTACTTACTCAGGTTCATTTTCTGAAACTTGAACATTTTTCTAAATACACACTTACTAAATGAACAACGAAAACCTATGGTGGTGGCACAGTTTAGGGATGGCCACCAAGGACTTTAAAGCTCTTTTGAGAGCCTACTTGAAAAATATTTGTCCTATTTTGTTGGATATGTGGCAAGATCTTTATTGTTGTCTTTTTCTTTCAAGGTCGAGATTTCCACCCATGTTACAAACAAAACTTGCTCAGGATACCAGGTATATGTAATGGTCATCCAAGGAGCTCTTCATTCAATACTTGAAAGTCCAAATCACCATTAACTATGGCATGTGCATGCACATACACACACACACACACACACACACACACACGCCCCCTTTTTTTTCCTGTAAAGCAGTCTCTTGGTGAGGTGTGATGGCAAATGTTTGGCATAGACAACCCCTAATCCCTTCTTTTTGGTGGTTGCTTAGCATGAAAGAAGTTGCTTGGGTAATAAAAATCAGTGCAACAATAATAATGGTGGCTAATACTATTTACTCGAATACCAGGAATGGAGCAAAGTATTTCACAGGTACTATCTCACAAAAGCTTACAAAATCTGCAGTGGTGTTGTTTCCCTTTTTACAGGTGGGAAAAGTAGGACAGAGACAGCTTCAGCAATTTACCTAAGTAAGGTGCTGGTGAGAGTAGAACCAGCAGCACTGTCAGGCTCTAGTGCCTATGCTTTTAGCAAATTGCCTAGGACCTGAAATAATTCTGCCTTCTCACTCATTTCCTGAATCCACAAATAAATAACTGGAATTGCATCAGCCAGTGCACATCTTGTTCAATCAGCCTAAAAGAGGAAGTAAGTGCAGTGGTTTGAAGGAAGCTACTAAAAGCAGAGCTACGCCTGCCCCCGCCCATCCTGTTGGATGGCTGACGGTCACACCCACCTCGGGGCAGCCACCCAGGGCAGAGAGTGCAGCCGAGGTGGAGCTGGGACTCACAGGGTAAAGTGAGGACAGAGTCGGGCTGGGACACACGTGGAGTTTCACTGGGGGAAGCCTCGCCTGCCCCCGAAGCGGGCAGTGCTGGGTTCTGTGTGGCGCCCAGGCCCAGCTCTCAGAAGGGATCCCGACTTGAGGCTGGGAGGCGCAGAGGATGTGGCCTTAGATATTGGTAACCTGCCCAGGACAGCAGGACACATAACGATAATGATGGAATAATAACCATCCATCCATGTATTGGGCTACAATTTTTATGAGACCCTGCAGAGGTGGGGAACCCGCAGCCTTCTGATTTCAAGATTGTTCCTTTTTAACCACCAAGGGAGGCAAGAAAGCTTCATCTCTCTCTGCTGCACCCCTTTTAATAAAAGGATTTGTTCTGTAAAATTTGGATTCAGTGGAAAGGCCGCACTCAAGGTCCTAGAAGGCCACATTGGCCTTAAGGCCCCAGGTCCCCACCCCTGCCAGGTTCTGCTGTTTACTAGCTGAGTGGCCTTGGGAAATGTACTTAATCTCTGTGGGACACCTCCTCATCTGGAGAATGAGAATAATAATAATAATAATAATACTATCAGCCTTATAGGATTGTTGTTCAGAATTAAAGTTTGTAAAGTCCTTAAAATAGTTGTTATTGGCACATTTTGATCGTTTGATGAATGTTAGCTTTTGTATTATAATTAAGCAGTCCCAAAGCCAAGTGTCTTACACACATTATTTAATCTCTCAGCCACCTGTGGGGTACCTTTTGTTAGCCAGATTTTACAGGTGAGGAAAATGAATTTCAGCAAAGTTAAAAGTCTAGCTGAGGTCCCAGAGACAGAAATCCCTCTCAGATCTGATGATTCAAAAGCCACATGTCACCTTGCCTTCTTTCCTGCCTGCCTTCCTTGGGAGCCTTGCTCTGGACTTCGCACCAGCCACATTCTGGTCCACTTTCTGCTGTCAGCTCCCCTGGTCTTGGTCACATGCCTGCCTGTCTGCCTGGATGCAGCCACCCGCAGTCCCCAAGGCTGGGCTAAGCGGTGACTCCTTCTGGGGTCTTCAACTCCTTCCTGCTCTTGCCCACCTCTTGGGAGTGCGTTTGTCCTGACAGAACAATCTCTGTCTTGTTACCTGTCTCACCTCAACATGGGGCTCTACCTTCAGGCCCCTCCCTCCGTGGTCCCTTTTGTTTAAATGACCAGGAGAGAACCCAGTGGAGCTTGGACACATGAATGCAGAGAACTATGCATTTCTCTGGCATTTATACGTCCCTGTGAGTGGCAGGGACCCTATCTCAGACCAGTGCTTCTCAAACTTTAAATGAGCATAAAAGTCTCCCAAAGATCTCATTAAAACACAGATTCTCATTAAATGAGACTGGGGAGGGGCCCAAATTCTGCATTTTCACAAGTTTCCAGTGATGCCAGTGCTGTTGGTCTAAGGATCACACTTTCAGTAACAAGGTGAACTTAGCATTTCACACTGAAATAGTGTATTTTCTTATCTGTCTCCCCATTAGATTCTCCGATTCTCAGAAGCAAGACTATTTCCTTTGTCATCTTTGTGTCCCCAGGGCCCAGCACAGAGCAGGTGCTCAGTAAATGTTTATTGCATCCACGAATGAATGAATCATTCTCTGCCCCATCTGGGAGTTTCACACATACTGTGTCAATATTTGCTTAATGAATGAATGAATGAATGGACATGGGTATCCTTGAATAATGTCTGTGTGAGCTACAGACATCAGAGGGAGAAGTCGGAAAATTTCACTTAATTTCACTAGAGTTAGGGCAGAAGGAGGAGGGGGAAGTAAAAGAGAAGGAATTATTTGAGAGCTTAGGGTGAGGCTCTGCATAAGGCAGTCCCGCCAACACTGGGAACTCATGGCAGGGGCATCCTGCTGCCCCCAAGAGTAAAATGTCCCTGCAAGCTTTTTGTTAGCGTCACAGCAAAGGATTATGAAAGCTGCAAGCAATTTCTGGGCTTTCTGCACAGACTCTTGCAGTGTGTATTCTTTTTCTCTGCTCCACTGCCCATATATTTTTAACTGACGCACAAACACACACACACACACACACACACCCTTTAGGTGGAGGTCATGAGTTTGAATTCCTATTTGTCTTTGAGCAGAAAATTATTAGAGTCAAGGGTAAATTTGGGGCAGCTTTGAAAGGTGGGTGTCTTAGAGGGGAGTGATCTTTCAGCCACTCCTGATTTGCTAGAAGCAAAACACAGTGCTCTTCCTTGGTCCCATCTTTCAGATGTTGCATTCATTAAGCTGTTCCCTTTAGCCTTCCAAACTGGAAAAATGAGGAAATAAATTAGAGCAAGAAAGGAGAAACTGTTGCTCATTTATCACATACTCAAATTGTCCTCATTTCCTGGTAACTCAAATGAACACAGCCCTGGCTGAAAATCAGAAGCTTATGGAACTTCACCCAGTGGGTCAGTCAAATTGTCCAGGATTAAAGACGCTCATAATGTTTATCAAGCACCTGCTATGGGTCCAAGTACACATGTCTACATTACATGTACTGCATTCAATCATCATGTGGAAGGAAATACTGTCATGGCCCTTTTACAGATGAGGGAACAGGTTTAGAGAGGTTAAGGAGCTCACTTAAGGTCACAGTGAGCTGTGCCTCTGAAACTGAGTTCACCTAGCCAGCAAATTAGGACACGAATTAGATCTTATTTTGAAACACTGTGCTTCCCGCTACATTGTCCTGCCTTTTAATCTTTGGATTGAAGCCAGGCTTAGAAAGGTTCAGCCTAGAACCATTTGGGGGGTAGGGTAAAAGCAATGAAGAAATGAGAGTTTAAAGGAACTGTCTTTCTTAAACTGTTTGCTTTTCATCCCTAATGATAACTTCAGCAAATATAATAAATATTCAATACACAGAGGCAATATTTGCATGAGTCATGCTGAAATATTCACGATTAAAGATCAAATAACTAGTCCCTAATGTAATCTGCTAAGGCTCATCTTGAACTAAAATGAGTGATTAAGTGTCGGATACTTAAATACCTGTGTGACTTAACTAGATCCTCCAATCTTTTTGTATTTCGGGGACTTACGTATCTAAATTTTATAACAGTAAATTTCAAAGGAATGCTCACATTAATTTATTTATTTCACTAGAATTTCAAGTTGTTTAGCAATTAGACCATAACTGGGAGGCTGGGGATGGATGAATTAATGAGGCATTTCTTATTTGTGGTCTGGTTAGAGATAGCTTATTAAGCAGGGATCTTGCCACAATCTCTTGTCTGTAAATTCTGGTATCAGAGCTTTCCTATAAGCAGCGTTTTCACACATCTGTGGCTCAGTGATAACTGGCATGCTCTGTCACGAGGTTTACAGCCCGTTAAGGTCCTACAAGTGCCCCCGAATCATCAAAGGCAGATTAAATTATGTTGCACATAGTTTTATTTTTCAGGGTGTTTTATTAAATTCAGACTCCAAAAACAGATAATTCATGCGCAGGTTATACATTACACTCAAAATGTGACTTCTCTGATCATGCCAAATAACAGCTCTGCAAGCCCTACAGCATTCAGAAAAGTCTTCCCACAGGATTCTAGGGAAAACCGAATGTTCTCCCAAGCAGTGATCATTTTTCTAAGATGAGATTTTTATCTTTTTCCTTTAAGCTGTGGGTTCATTGGAAGAAAATCCGATGATGTCAAAATCCAATGATATCTCTCATCGGATGTCAATCGATTTTGTAGGCAGAGGGACATACTGCACTGTCGTTTGTGTCATCAGAAAAGTCATCAAAACTTGCAGATTTTCTGGGTGCATTGTACACAAACACCATGTGCTTGACTACTGATATTGAGAGAATAGAGGAATCGCCTTGAAAAATACAGTAAAGTGCTGAAATGACAACTTACCTCCATGATAAACAGGGAGGTGGGAGTATGTGAAGCCCCCCTTGCACGGAGCACAGATGGCACCTCTCCCTGCCCCTGCATAACGGCTATGTTTTGATGTTTGCACCAGGCAGACTTGCCCTTTTCCTCCTCTATGACTGCAGGGTCCCCCACTCTATCCCTCCACATCCCCACGTCCCTGTGCAACCACAGACCTCACCTGCCTCTCCTCAACCCCCTTCCCAGGCCACTGCTGCCTGCCTGTCCTGTGCCAGCTGACTAGATGGATGGCAAGTGTGGTGATGGGTGAGGACGGGGGACCCTGTACTATCCCTCCACGCCCCCTTCCTAGGCTCCGAGCCCCTCCAGGGTAATACGGCATGTGTGAAGGCCTACTGGTGCCCAGACATCGGGGGCTTAATGAATGCTGTTGAGTGAATGAATGAATGAATGAGAATGAATGAGCTCAGCAAAAGGCAGTTCCATTTTTCTGCTGTCTCCTTTGCTTCCTTTCTCCAGTACTTTTTGGCAGTTGGTAGGTCGGGACAAAGAAGGACAGGAAAATCTCTCCCAGCTGATGTGCAGCACACACAAGGGCCATTCCGCCGGGAGTTCCGAGGGGTCCCCACCCCACCCCTTTCCCTCCTTCTGCCCAGGTGAGGGCGGGGCCGGGGCAGGGGTGATGAGGAACCCTACAGAATCGGGGTCTGCATTCTCCAGTGCATTCCCTTGTGAGGCCCCCTCCCCAGGCCCGCCCCTCCTCCATTCCCCTCGTCCGCCCTGCGCCTGCCCTCCCCACCCACACCCTGAGCACTCCCCCTTACACCCCCTTTCCTTCCCTGGAACACTCTAGCCCCGTCCCCCTCCCCACGGGACCAGCCCCCAAGCTGACACCAGGGCAGAGGGGAGGGTGGTGGTGGTGGAGACTGCTTCAAAAGCCTGGTGAAACAGGAGGCAGGAAGCGTTTTAGAGTCTCCATCAGGGGTCAGGTTTTAAAAGCTCTCAAAATCAGGTCTGACAATGCCAGCAAAAAGATAATGACATAGATTTGTAAGAAACCAAGCTGGGACACAGCAGAGTGGAAGCCGTGCCTTCCCGCCTCGGGGTGGATATTCTGCCGCATGCTCTTAACCCGAGCCCGGGTCACTGCCTGCGCACGTTCCCTGCGAGGCGGTGCTGGGAACAGGGTGCAGGTGTGTGTGGGGGTGATGCCCGGAGGACTGTGGCCCCAGCTCCCCGCAGCGGCCGTTTGCTCTCCAAGGCTGTGGTTTTCATGTCAGACCCTGAAGGACAACCAGCTGGAAAGGAGGGCTCAGCGCTGTCATGACGAGATGTAAGATGCAGACACGCTGCAGTGCAGCGAAGGCAGCCGTTGCTGTCAGCTCAGCGGCCACTTGCTTTGTGTGGATGCTCTCCGCTGTCAGTGGGGACCCAGCTCAGGGTTTCAGAGAGACGGCGGCAGACGCACCCTTCACTCAGCCTGCCTTCACCCTCGCTGCATCTGAGCTGGAGTTTAGTTAGAAAATGAGCCATCTTCTTGAAGGAAGCTAATTTGCACTGGGGTCTTTTTATCTGCAGTGCCGGCAGGGACATAGAAAGGCTGCTTGGAAGGCTTGTAGGGCCGGGAGAGAAAGCTAACATGCTCGGATGACAGAGTGGAAATTCAGAAAGATCTTTCTAGGCTGGAATAATGAACGAAAACCAAGGAGGCTAAATTTATAGGAATACGGGCAAAAATCCAACATCGGTTGTTTTTGTGTTTTAATTGCACAAGCTCAAGAGAGGGAAGATACGAATTAGTAATAGTTCATATGAATATTTGTTGATTGTGTAATCTACGGAGGGGGCTGGATTTATCCTGAGATTAGAGAGGAAAACAGGGAGGAGAAGGAAAGGAAAATTCCAGACCCACCAGTCAGACAGCATGACTGCACTGGAGAAGACCCAGCTAATTCCACTTGTTGAGTGTAATTCATTCTTGATCCAAAAGGGCTTAGAGCTCTTATAGCTTCAAATGGACTCTTACAGCCCAAATTATAGATGATACCCACCATCAGCTGGTAAAGGCTGCACTGGAGAGCCAAGCATTGACACCAGGCCACCCCATGGCCCACGGCCACCTTTGAACTGCACACTGATCCCTCAGCCCATCAGCTGTGAGCAGAGGAAGGAGATTTATCTGTATGGTACAAAATATGGTGACCTCTGTAAGGACACACTTTAGGGGACTTTCCTCAGAGATCTGTGGCTGTGGCAGGCACCTGGCCAGTATGTCCCCTTCCTGACTTAGATGGAAGGGTACATTAATTACATTTGCAATTATCTCTGCTTTTTCACAGGTATGTGGAACTGACCAACTACTGTGATTATAAAGACTACAGGGAAACCATACTGAGCAAACCAATGCTGTTCTTTATTAATGTACAGACCAAAAAAGACACCTTAAAAGGTAGGTATCTAAATATTTTTGGTTTGGTTCTGCTTTGCCAAGCTGTGCTAAAGCACAGCACAAGCCTGCAGAATAAACCCCTAAAGATCCTGGGAAAGAAGCCCCTGTCTCCCAGCTTCTTTTCTACTTCCTGTCTAGGCAGGAAGTGACCTGATATTCTGATCCTTCAAGGGTTGCAGAAATGACTGGAGTGATGAGGTTGATATATAACACACCCTATCACATATCAAACACTTACTATGTCTGAGGCATGCTCTGATAAAATGAATTGGCACAACAGCCCTGCAAGGCTTATCATGCAAATGGGGATGTGTTTTGAGCATGAATGTCATCACTGTTAATAATCATTCTGGGATGAAGGTATAAACTGTGAGCGACCCAGGCAAACTAGGATGCAAGGTCATCCTAACTAGGAAGTACTTATAGTGTCTCCATTTTATAGGTGAAGAAATTAAGATAAAGAAAATAATTAGCTGTTGTTGATGCTTTAATGTTTCATGCTATGGTGTTAGAATTTCATGTTTAGACACATCTTTTTATTGTTTCTTCCAAGAAATCAGATTAACTGGTAACAACTATAGTAACCCAAATTCCAATATGAAAATGCCTCCATCTTCCCTTCCTCCTCCTGCCCAGGGTGATACGTGAGGAAAGTCATGGGCATAATGTTCTGTGCCAGAGGCAGGATTTCTTAAACTTGCTTCTAGATAACATTCTTAAAATGAGTCCAAGGCAATAAGAAACGATCTACAAATTTCAAATAGACTTCCCCGAACGTTCGCTCTCATTCAGGTGTGTGCAGCTCTCTCTGCTCATTTAATAATAAAAAATCATGATGTTCTCTCCAGAGGAGAGGCCAGGAACAGAATGCACGGGAACAAGCAACGCTCATTACAGCGTCAGAGGTCCACATGTTCTCTGGCTTGACAACGACCAGAAAGCCAGATAGTTCTCTATCTGTGAACGTAATTCACAGCTGCATTAAGTACACCTCCTGCGTCATCTCTCAGGAGGAATCTAAAAGAGGAATGAGACCGCTGCATCTTAATGTTTGAATGGAAGTACAGGGAGTGGTACGAGGAGGTATTTGTGGGTGGCCTACAGAAGATATGCAGTTGTACACCAACTATTGTGGAAGGAGGTACAAAAACCTAGTACTGGTTAATTGTAATAAAAGCCATAAAAGAAACAGGCTCTATGACATAGAAGCCTATAAGATGGTCAATTTTAAATTGAGAAATTGTGATTAAGGCAACATGCCCAGCCCTACTGCTATTCTAAACTGTACTTTTGTCCAAATTAGAAAAAGCCACCATTTCCTCAAGGGAATTACTGATGGTTCCCAGAAACTTGCCACAATATGTACAAATAGACAATGTCTGCAAATGCAAATGGCATCATCTGTGCAGTGCACAACCTGCCCAGCCTGCACTGCGGCGTGCGGTGGCCCCGAGTACTTAATGAGACTCACAGTCTTGGTTTGGTTTGTTTGAAATGTAAAGGTATAAAAGGGCTTGCTTGCTTTATTTATCCCTTGTCCCAAAGAAGATATGAGACAGTTTATATCTAAAGTACCCCAAAATATAATTCGGGAGGAAGAAAAACATGGGTAAGAAAAATAAGATGAATAAGATTAGTTTTAAATGCCTTCCTTGAGGATGTAAACGCTTGTTATTGGTGGACTAGAGGTTTGGCTCTGAGATATCTCAAAGCCAGTGTAAAACATTCAGTTTTCAAACCAAATAATGGCTGGTCCATGGCCTTTCAACAGAGGAAGAAACACAGGTATCTCTGTGTCTCCCTGGACCAAACGCTGAGTACTTATGGACATGGAGCTTGATTCTGGGGCTGGAAAAGTTAAGAGGTTGCTAGTTAATAATATTTTATATTTCATAATGAGTAAACAACTTTCATTTTGCTCGAATTCTGCAGAATTGGACATAAAGGGTTGCCAAACAAAAGAAGAGAAACAACGAACTGTCTGCCAGGACAGAGATGTGATGTTATTTAAACAAGGGAGGAACACTTTTTCCCACTTGGGCTTGTGTTAGGGGTAGAGGCAGGGAGGACAATCAACCTCAAATTGCCCTGCTCCTTGGAACCTGAGACTAGCCATTTGGCAGAAAGAATGGCCGGTCTCTGGAGAGGCTGGGGAGAGAGGGGTACAGGGTGCGGGTGGGGGTGTGGGATGAGAGCGTGGGGCAACCTCCTTTCCTGGACTTTGATGATATTCTGCTTTGCAAACACAGAAGTGTTGGGGAGAGCCAAGTTGTGATTTAAATATCCAGCAAGGCCGTCTGGATTTTTCACTTTCTTCCCCGACGCTGGATACATGCTGGGGAGGCAGAGTTCTCCTCTGTGCTAATTATAGAGTGGACCTTTTGATTTCTCAGGCTTGTGTGACAAACTGCAGCGGGTGGGGGGGCGCGGCCAAGGGAGGGACCTGATTGTCTAACTTGCTTTTACAATAGCCCAGAGCTTCCTTTAAAGCCACAAAATTCTCAGAAATATTTCTAGAAATCTGGTTAGGCTTTGCAGTAAGGAAGGCTATAAATGAATAAAATCTCCAGAGAAGTGGGAACCACTGCTTTAGCAAATCCCAAGAAGCAGGTTTATGTCACAGGGACACACTTCTTTCTGAACTGTGCTTGCTAATTTCTAGAAAGGACATACGCATTTCTGGTGAACACGAGGCACCCCAAGATAAGAAGACAGATAGAGCAAGGGATGGACATGGTCATCTCCTCAGTGATTGGGGAAAGCTACCGGCTTCAGGTAAGCCTTAGCCAGTTGGAGCCCAAGGCTGCCAAGCACACAGAAGGGGTCTGGGCATTTCATGCCAGGGCTGAGTCCCTGGAACCTTAACTGCATCCAGACATTTTGTTATTGTAGCGTTATTGCTGCCAATAAATGAGCTTAGTTTTTAGTAACTTATTAGAAATGGCATGAGAATAAATGTAACTTTGGCCAAGTAATTCAAAACCTTTAGATGGAATGTGACATAAATGCAAAGATTTGCTTATAAAAAATAAAGACAACAGTTAAAAAATATCTGTCAGAGTGAAAGGGAAATTAGTGTGACATTTTGGGTATTTGGGTTGTTGTTAATTCCACAATGTCAACATGATAGCTATGTCCATGAAGTCGATTAAATGTCTCTCTCTTTCAGTTTGATTTTCAAGAGGCAGTGAAGAATTTTTTCCCTCCAGGAAATGAGGTGGTTAATGGAGAAAATTTGAGCTTTGCATATGAGTTCAAAGCTGATGCATTATTTGATTTCTTCTATTGGTTCGGGCTCAGCAATTCCACTGTGAAAGTGAATGGAAAAGTTCTGAACTTGTCAAGTACAAGTCCAGAAAAGAAGGAGACAATTAAGTTATTTCTGGATAAAATGAGTGAACCTTTAATCCGAAGAAGCAGTTTCTCTGACCGAAAATTCAGTGTGACTTCCAGAGGTACGTTAAAAATTCTCAAGAACATTGGGAAGGTAGTTCATTAAAAGGGTAGAATAACGTAATGAAGAGGGAGTCAATTAATTGAAAAAGCAAGACCTATCAATAAAAGGAAATATCATACAATTCAGAAAGTAAGAAGTGAGACATGTTTACTCCCAAAAAGAAATAGTGACTTTTCCTTTTAGGCTCCTTTAAGTTTTCTGACATAGTGGTTATATTGTGCAGTATACCCAGAAAATAATTTTAAAGATTATTATTAATTTAAATTAGTATGAATGCTCAGTTAAATATTATTGGCAGTAATTTAAATCTCATGGAAGAATGCTGTTTTCCCAGAGTGCACATCTGGACAGCAGAATGTTAACAAAAATGATTGGTTGAGGGAGGGTTCTCCAGATTTTGTAAGGCCACCGAAGAATAACTCTCGAGAAGGTTACGTTTCACAAACTATAAATGACATGGCAGGTTCTTGATTTTGACCCCGATGTGGCTGAGGCAGGTGGCATCGATCCCTGCTCGTCTGGATGTGTCGTCTGCGGAGCCGTCCTCTCCGTCTCGGGCTAGTCCGGGCTGGAGAGCCACTTCCTCGAATCAGGACTACCGCTGCTGCGTGCAGAAAAGCACCGTTCTCGGTGAAGCCGCGGTGTTATCAAAGTTCAGATGTAAAATACAGTCTTCGTTAACTGTGTTTAATGACAGTTGCTTTCGTCCAATGTTTATAGGAAATATGCTCACACCTAGCTATTTATTATCCTGGAAGTGCTCTCTCTCTCTCCTTCCCTCCTTCCCCCTCTGTCTCTGTCTGTCTGTCTCCATCTCTCTCTCTCTCTCTCTCTCTCTCTCTCTCTCTCTCATTTCTGTCCCTCCCCCATCTCTGTCTCCATCTCTGTCTCTCCCCTTCTCCCTCTCTCCCTCTCTCTCTGTGTCTCTCTGTTCGTCTCTCTCTCTGCAATGCTTTCGCTTTCTCTGTCCGGGAGTTTCTCACGGAGATGCCTTGTGCTGTGCTCCATCGCAGCCCTGGGGGACATTATACTCTGATCCTTTTGGAGGGAGGATTAATTTGCCCTCTCGAGGCAGCGTCACAGGTTCTGGGTCCTTCCTCTGACACTCTCATCCTCACACACTGGCCACAGCAGCCTGGGCAGGGCTCACTCTGTGTCGTGTAGGCTGCCCAGGGCATCCACTGCCATCTCAGGGACACCAAGGAACACGTGAACTTGGGCAGTGCTTCCTTGAAAGTTTACTCGGAGCCAGCCCTGGGGCCACTTCCTCTCTGGAGCAGTGGGGCAGGATCCTCCCTGGAAGCCGTCATCATGCACTGCAGATGGCACAGCCAAGACACACCTGCTGCCCGTCACTCAGGCAGAGCCTGGCTCCTGTACCTGCGGAACGCGGGGCCACCAAGGCTGCTAACCCAGCTCTGTCCCCTGCAAAAGCTGGCCTCTGTCCTCGGCATCTATTCCCCAAATGTGGGGCTTTTTCCATCAAGTGGGAAAGAATACATGCAGCTCACCACAAATCTAGTCCAGCCGGCAGGAAAGCAAGTGACAATCATGTCCCACTGAAAAAAAAAAAAAGCAACATGTTTCTGTTTAGCCTTTTGAGTTTTTCTGAGGAAGCCAGGATTCTCTATTAATTGTTGAAACAGCTATGTTGTGTGCGTTTTAAAGGCACTGTTGGATTTTGGGTTTTTCTTTTTTTTTTTTGCAATGATGGTAATAATGCATGCCTTGTTTACTATTTTTTAGGTTCAATAGATGACGTTTTTAACTGCAATCTGTCACCCAGATCATCTCTGACAGAGCCTCTTTTGGCAGAATTACCGTTTCCAAGTGTTCTGGAATCTGAAGAGATGCCCAACCAATTCATCTGATTGGACTGAACATTGTAGCCATTGCTCCTACACCGAGGCCTGTGCCAGACTGCAGGGGTGGAGCAGGGGCGGAGGTGGGAGGTGGGCGGAGGTGGGAGGCGGGCACTCCCACACGCTTGCGGATCCCTGGCTCCTCTGTGGCTTCTGTGGAGGACCCCTTTCTTCCACTTCCGTGGGTGTGATGCCCTGGAAAGCCCCATACAGCTGTCTCCCTTAAAGGTTATGGTTACCAGGATGGAAGGGCCTCGGCCCCATGGCCCTGGGGATGGGGGGATATCTTCTACTTCGAACACTTCTCCAAAGAGGCAGAGGAGCCGCGGAGTCCTGCCACCCAGAACGAAATCTAGTGGAGCTTTCCTGGCAGCCTTTTTGGGGATCATCTGACTTGGGTATTGACCCATGACACTTCATAAATCAGTGTCATGACTTGGGCCCTCTGACTTGGGACAACCTGTTTGGACTCAAAACCAGCAAGCATGGAGTCAGTGGTGCTTTTCTCTTGCAAACCTGGCTGGGCAAAAGCCTATGCCATCTTTCATTAGAAGGCAGGTCTGTTTTTCATCCTGCCCATACAAACCCTTTAGGTAAAGGTAAAACATTCAAGGTAAAGTTCACTGTAGGACTGGCCTGGTTGCGAGGATGGTAACTCTGCCACCCACTGCCTGAGATTTGAACTCCCTTGGCCTCCCTTTTAATGAAGTGACCCATGTGGAATGGTGCCAGGTGATGTGGTGCCAGATAATGACAGGGGAAGGGTAATGGACAGGTAGTGTCCTCCTTATTGAAAATACATTTGTCAGCTGGGTATTTTAAATAAGCTTTTAGCCATCCTAACACTAAAAGCAAGCTAAAAGAAAGCTATACCATTACCATAAGATGTTACGTCAATATATTTTTCATCTCCTTGCTGCAATGGAATTCTTCAAAAGGGAAAAAAATCATCCTATCTACATATAAAAACCTGCATGAATGAGTCACTACGTATGATTATAATGAGGAAGATTTATGGGTCCTGAGTGTAACGTTTCTATCCTTTTAAAAAATGTGTTCCTGTATTACACATTTTGATAACACTACTGATGATCTTTTCATTTATATTTGAAATGTTATGGTACTGCATTTGCACAATTAAAACTTTTCTTAGCATTCAACCTACAAGTTGATTAAATTCGTGACCGAGGGTGCGTGTGATCTTTCCATTGTGGTTTGCAGGTGGTGTATTTGCCTTGTAACTTACTGAACTGCAGTAAGAACTGTAGTTTTCATAGCCACTTTCTCAAGAAGAGCCTTTTGAAGAACAAGGCTGTGAAGTGTTTAGAGAAAGGAAAGAAAATGTGATACTGTTTTTTTCGAAAAGGGAAATGCTACTTAATAATAGAAGAGGATACACATTTGTTATTAAAATCAGTAAAAAATAAAGAGTATTAACAATAAAATAAGTTTTGTACCAGTGCAAACAAACCTTAGGTAGATATCAAATATTAAATACTTCCCAAAGGAGATAAAAACTTTATTCACAAAATTGACAGAGAAGATTTTTTTTTTAAGTAGGAAAATTGAGAAAAACATCAGTATCGCCCCAGGAATGGACTAAAGATCTAGAAGGTTTCTTTCATCATTAAAAACTTTTTTTCAGTCGACGCTGAACCAAATGCATCCACTCATTTATATTCACTCAGCAAAATTTTATTTACTGCCTATAAGGAAATTTACACTGTGCTAGTGTATTTTATTAGCAAATCACAAGGAAGTCATATTGTGCTGTCTTTAAAATTGATGAAAATCTAGGAACAGATCTTCCTTGGTAAAAGAGCCCTCACTCTGGGTATAAATGTGACCTGATGCAGGTATTTTAACCATTGAAGGTCAATAGAATCTGTAGGACAGCAATGACCTCCATTCATTCAATTCATTTCCATTCATTCAACAGACGCTTGAGTGCCCACCACGTGTTGTAGGTATGTACCAGGTGGACGCTGGCACATTAAGGTGCCTAAAGCGTGATGCTTGCTTTCAAGGGTCTTCTAGTCTTATAAAAGAAAGACCAGTGTACAAGCTAATAAGACCAATACAATAAGTTCTATGAGAGAAATTCAAAAAGGAAATGCTTATGATCCAGTTTTGGAGATAAAATCAATGACATATAACTGTAAAATTTAGTTTCAAAACAAATACGTAAGGATTGATTGATCCAGGTGGTTGACTTACCCAAGTTCTCTGTGACATAGGAGGCTATTCATTTATTCCAACAAGAGTGCAAGCCCAGAAATTATTTACAGAATGAGGGCATTTTTTCCCTCATTACCTGATAGTCATAGTTTGATTTTTGGCTAAAGGATAACATTACCCAACTTGATTTTCTACCTTAATTATCAGCTCGATTTTTTTTTTACTGTTCGAAATATTCAGTCTATCCTCAAAGAGCAAAGTTATGCCCCTATTGAAGAAATTCAAAAGAATGTGTGTGTCAATTTCTGAAGGGAGTTTCTAAAGAATTTCAAAAATGCTTCAAGCAATGGCAGCACCATTAGAATAAATTATTACTTTAAAGAAGACAACATTCATTTGGGTGGACGAGTGCTGGTATACCGGATTTGAAATGAGTGTTCACACTTGATATTCATTACTTGTGCAAACCTGAAAGGAGCGCTAACTATGGCAGCATTGGTGATTACCCACGGCTGGCCCAGCCACTCGCTCCGTAAGACGTCAGAGAAGGCTCAGGGAGAGGAGAGGTGGCCCAGGAGGGAGGTCACATTTAAAGGGGATGGATAAGGTTTTGATACAATCAATAGTCTGAACTTGCTCTTTTGGTTTTATGTGGATGAAATGTAAGTAAACTTGGTGATTAGCAAGTTGGAAGCAGAATTTAGAATTTACCCCATTAAATTGGACTGTCCTAATAAAACAGAGAATATTATAGAATTTTCTTTTCCGGAATTTTCAATAAGAGAATAGAAATTGTTCTTGGACTACTTACCCACAACCCCTTTAGTGGCAACTGTGACCTAGAGACCTCAGGAAGATCTACCCTTGCCTCTCCTAGGACCTGGAGCAGTGCTCTCAAACTCGACTGTGCCTGGGAATCTTCTGCTCTGGAGATCTTATGAGAGTGCAGAATCCTGATTCAGCGGGTCTAGGCAGGGCCTGAACATCTGCATTTCTGACCAGTTCCCAGATGATGCTGAGACTGCTGGACCTTGGACCATAAGCAAAGCTCCAGATTTTTCCATCTCAAATTGTCTGCATCTCCGGGGGATCTTGTTAGAAATGCAGAAGCTCAGGCCTCGGCTGACTTACTGAATCCGAATGCGTGCACTCGCGGATGCCCAGGTGTGGCCTGTACACTCCGGCTGAGGAGCAGCTCCCTAGCACACCTGTCTTCTCCACGCCCGGGCCCCCTCTGCTCTTTCCTATAGCTTCAAGCTCTCTCTCTGCGCCTTACCCTTGGCCTATGAACTTGGTTGCATCTCTCCTGTTTTACGTAATAACCGACTTCCCCTCCCCCAGCCAGAGGCTTTCTTCTCCCTGACAGCCCAAGCTTGAGTGTTCTATGCTTACTGCCTCCTCACCACGCATCCCTGTCCTTACTACTTCACATCATGGTGTGTGTGTGTGTGTGTGTGTGTGTGTGTGTGTGTGTGTGCAGAAAGAAATCAATTATAATAATTTTAATTGGAAACAACCAATTAGCATTTAACCTATTCAATGTAACTATTCTCAATTGTTTTGGATCAATTCAAAACTGTGTAAAAGGCGTATTAGTAACCTAGATGTTTTAATCTCTGAATGATTAACTTATGCTGGCAGGATGATATGGAACGTTCCCTCTCATCCTTCTGGAAGAAGGGGCCAGGATTTACTTCAACTTCCCACTTGGCCCCTTCACACCATTGTTTAACCCACTCAGCGAACCCTCCTCACGCCCAGGTGAAGTCAGACTCCTCGGCGTGGGCAGCAGGGCCTTCCGCTCCGCTGGCTCTCTCTCCCCCACGCCCTTCACGGTACGGCACTACCCGGCTACTCAGGTCTCTGGACTGCATGCACAGTTCCACCCCACTGCGCCCTCGCCCTGCCCGATGCCACATCCCCCTCCTCACCTGGTTGGCTCCACGCATCCCCGAGGGCTCAGCTCAAGCATCTCCTCTTCTAGGAAGTTGTTCCCTATGGCACCCAGGGCGTTGCCCTTGATGCCATCATGCAGCTGTGTTCAGTGCACAGTCAGTAATTGTGGAGGGAAAGAAGAAAGATGGAAAAAAAAAAAACAAACAAACCCAAAAAACTCTACTTAATCATTTAAAGGGGTTGCTTCGGGCGACCAAAATTCAAAGTCAGGAATGATGCTATACTGTTCACACTAAAATGGACCCACATAAAAATACAGTTTGAAGCAGGAATGAAAGACTATAAAAAGAATGAAGATCAGAATAGCAATCAGACAGAAGAGTGACATCTTACACTTGTGTGGCTTCACAGGTTATACATTATTGTTAGAATCAGTAAGCTTTACGGCCCGGTGAGGGGGTACTAGTACACTCATTTCACAGGTAAGGACACTGGAGCCGAGAGAAGGATCTGGTTTACCCAAAGGGCCTCTGGGTGGAAAGTGACAGGGTGATCCCTGGCTCTCGACTCAGTGCGTACCCCACCATTTCACAGCTCGCCTAAGATGACACGAATTGTAAGGCATTAATAAGAATTCACTTAAAAAATTCCATATACTCACTGCTCTATTTTAAAAATATATTTCTCTTAAATTATGCTATGCTAATTAGTTTTACCATTTCTAGGCAGTAGTAATCCGTTATTGGGTGCTGCTTTCTTAATGTAGATGCCACTACTAAATCCTGATTTAGACTGGTTCCTTTTATTTATTTATTTATTTTTTTGAGACAGAGTCTCACTCTTTTGCCCAGGCTAGAGTGAGTGCCGTGGCATCAGCCTAGCTCACAGCAACCTCACACTCCTGGGCTCAAGCAATCCTTCTGCCTCAGCCTCCTCAGTAGCTGGGACTACAGGCATCTGCCGCCATGCCCGGCTAATTTTTTCTATACATTTTTAGTTGTCTGATTAATTTCTTTCTATTTTTAGTAGAGACGGGGTCTCGCTCTTGCTCAGGCTGGTCTCGAACTTCTGAGCTCAAATAATCCGCCTGCCTCGGCCTCCAGAGTGCTAGGATTACAGGCGTGAGCCACCACGCCCAGCCAAGACTGGTTCCTTTTGATAACGTCTGTGCCTTCTAATGTGTTCCACCTTTCATTGCTTCCAAATTTGGGAGTCTAAATGTGTTATATTCATTCCATTATATGGATAGGACTGCCCTTAGAAGATTCTAGTTTAGCTCTTCATGTTTAAGAAATTCCTTGCATATATATTTGGGTTGCTTACTTTGATGCTTTTTCTCTCTCCTTTGATTAACTCCCCTTTTGTTACACTTCACTGTTCACCTAAGGTCCTAAATTAGAATAACGGCTTTAAGGATAAGGAACTGCTGTAACTTGCTTTTTAAACGTGTTGCCTGCAGTCTGCAATGTGTATTTCCTGTCTTCCCTTTCCACCCATGTGGGTAATAGCTGTGTTCTGACCCGGGGGCGTTCAGTAGTTACTCACCACCTACTCTGTATCAACTTACCAGGCAGGTGCCAAGATAAGAAGATAAAAGACCCTCATCATCCCATGAGAACTCTTACAGGGGGGTGAAAGACACAGCTTAGTCTATGAGTAGAAGAACAACTAAATTGACAATCACAAAACACTATGGTTGGTGCCAGGCACATAGCCTGGTGCGGAGGAAGGTGTCACAAACCTCCCTGCCCTTGCCTGTTTCCAAGCACCCTCTGCTGCCTCTCCTAATTCCTGAGCCAGGTGACACTTTCGATAGCATAAAACGAGCACAGCAACTGCTTCTAGTTACTGACAGCAGATTATCGTGATTTGTGTCTTCTTGCTCGGCTGCTATTTACTGCAAGCATCCATGACAACTTTGCCCACGTTTGCTTAAGCTGGAAGTTATGAATGGTGGAAGTTTGCAGTGGAAAATCTGACGCGACTGCTTTCTCTTCAATCTGTCCCCTCTTGCTCCTCTTCCGAAATACACGACAGAGTGGTCGGGAGAGCTCATTGCCAGAACTACACAAATACGTGAAAGTAAGGCATCCATGTGATCAGAAACACATCTCTGCGTTCTGCACCCCACCCCTGGGCGGGCAGGGTAAGCCCTGGGCGCCGCCAGCCCGCATCTGCTCAGGCGGAGCTGCGGAACCCGACCCGCGTCTCCACGGCGACGCGTCACGAAGCGCATTGCGGGCTTCTGGCCCGGCCAAGGTCAGTTCCAGCCAGGGCCCCGCGACTGCCTCCGGGCTTAATGGCACAGCCTGCGCGCGACCTCTCTCTGTGCGGACACAAGCTTGGGCCAAGTAAGACAGCTGCCCACCGGTCTGCAGGGCAGGGCTGGGGTCTCTCGGGGGAAGGGGCACTGCTGAGCCAAGGGGCTTGGGTCTTTAGGGTGTTGCCTGCCTCTGGGGACAGGCTCAACTGAGGCAGAGACGGGGAGTCAGGCAGAATGACAAGGTGTTCGCGACCTTGTCCCTTTCCAGCTCTTATACTAGCTGCCAAGTCCCCCTCCCTAAAACGCGAGGTGCTTTGAACGCTGCAGGAAAGGCCTGGCTAGGAGGGGACAGGAAAAAGGAGGGACAGGTGCTGTTCCAAGGAGAACAGGGCCAAAGGCAAAGAAGGAACAGAGGTCGGGCAAACCTTGAAGAGAATAGGCCTGGCTTGAGTCCTGACCCCCATGCAGGGACTGGGAAACAGCAAAGAAAGCGTGTGCGTGTGTGTGCGTGTGTGCGCGCGTGTGTGTGTGCGTGTGCGTGTGTGGCAGAGGCAAGGACCCTCCACTAGCCGTGGCACAGGCCGAGAGCTGTGGCATTCAGCTGCTGCTTCCAACCCTGGGCTGATTGTTCTTTCAAAGAGAGTTCCTATCTTACAGATGTAGAGCTCTCCGTCCTAGTCCCGCATGCAGAGGCAGCGGGTTTGCCAGCTCGGCTCTTGGGGTCTGTGGAGGGAGGGCCACTCTACTGCGATGGCAGTGGCATGCATATTGTGTAGTCTGCGCCATCGTGGCCTTTCTTAACTGCACGTTGCAGCATCTAGCTAGAAAACTGCGGTTCCATGGTGGCTCCAGAGCCGTGAGGAATTGTCCAAGTACAAATTCCTTAGAACTGTGTTCCCACAAGAAAGAATGAAATGTGTATTTTCACTCCAATCCATTCCTTTTTAAATTATGAAGAGAAAATGAACATACTTAATTAGCACACAAAGTATCAAATATATCCCGTTTCTGTATGGTGGCAAGGCACGCAGGAGAGACAGGGGGGGAAGAAACTCTCCCAGCGTCCCGGCAGCTCCCCTTCGGGTGCTCCTCTTCCCTTTCTAACCGCCCCGCCGTGGTTTTTCACTCTCTCCTGTCCCCCTCCTTCTCTGGGAAATGTTGGAGTCCTCCGGGATTGACCTTTTGGGGCTTCCATCCTCTATTCGAGTGGCCTTCAGGTGCCATACAAAGGTACTAATGACTCTCTAATCTTCGTCTCTAACTCAGATCTTCCTCCTAATTTTCAGACAAGAATATCCAACTGTCTATCACCCTTTAGATGTCACGGCAGGGCCTCCAACTTAATATGTGCAAAATTACACTCCTTGTCCTCCTCAAAACGCCCAGAATGCTCAGGAGAGTCCCAGCTGCTCTGATTAGAAGGGACGGTAGCTTCCTTGAGACTGCAATTGGATCACCAGGTCTCTTTGATTCTGCCTCCAAAGTTCTCCTTCCCTGGGTGAGTTTGACGCGTCCCCTCCAGGCTCGAGTCTCTAATAGCCACTCTGTGCTACTCCATCCTGCAGTGCTGGGTCACCCCCCCAAAGGTGGGCTTGGTGTGTCACTGCCCAGCTTTGGTCTGAAGCTAGGACGAGGTTGATGATGAGTGTGACGACTAACTGCTGTTGAACAACTACCGACTGGGCTCTTCCGTGCTGTATTAGCTTCCTGTGGCTGCTCTATGTTACCACACACTGGGTGCTTCAAACAACAAAAATTTATTTCTGACAGCTCTGAAGGTCAGGACTCCAAAAATCAAGGTCTGGACAAGGCTGCCCTCCCTCTGGGGGCCCTTGGGTAGGATCCTTCCTCATCTCTCCCAGTTTTGGCTGCTGTCAGCATTGCTGACTTGGGGCGGCATCTCTCCCGTCTCTGCCTCTGTGGTCAGACTGGCTTCTTCTCTTCTGTCTGTGTGGCATGTCCCTCTGCCTCTTTCTTCTACGGATGCTTGCAGTTGCATTTAGGGTCCATGAGGATAATCCAGGGTGATTTCCTCGTCTCAAGATCCTCAATTGCATGTGCAAAGACCCCTTTTCCAAATAAGGTCAGATTCGCTGGTTCCGGGGATTGGGACATGGGCGTGTCTTTTGGAGACCACCCTTCAGCATGCTCCAAAGCCTTTACATTCATCGTCTCCTTTAACCCTCAAACCAACATAAGATTAGAATTATTAGGTACCATTAGGTGTTAGGCTGTTGTGAGAATAAAACAAAATATGTGGAGATACTTTCTAAAGTGTAGTATAATATACACATTAGTTACTATTTTATATTTTCAAAGCTTTGTAATATACTTTCATAATCATGAACACATCCAGTGGGTCACCAAGGTTAACAGAAGAGGGATTAGGTGTTGCAGGGCACACAAGGCCTGGCCGGCCTGTTGTTCTCCATCTCTGCCTTTGCTTCCCTTACGTGGGACCATTTGTCCTGTCGCAGACTTTCAAAACTTCTGCTACTTCCTCTACAAATTGCTTTACTCTGTGTCCTCCTGGGTGTCCCTGTCAGACGTCTACTCAATCAAATCCCAGCTCAGGTGCCGCCCATGCTATGAAGTGCCCCGTGCACCTGCCCTTCCTGAGCCCTCAGGGTCCGTGTGACGCACGGGATGTCGGCATGGTTTTAAACTTGTGCTCACAGGGTGGTTAGCTCCTCCACTGGCCTTGAGTTCTCTGAGACCCGGACAGGCTCTGTGTCCCAGCACCCAGCGCAGGCTTTCTCTGTCGCAGGGCTTCAGGACTTGTTTGTAGGAGGAACTGAAAATGAGCAAAGGAAGAAAGAAGCTGGAAGACAGAACCACAGGGCGATGGACATAAGCTACAGAGAAAGACACCGAGATACCAGCCAAGAAGAAAGGCAGAAGAAACAGTGACACGCAGAGAACACACTAGAAACAGATTTTTAGAACATTGTGATGATGGATTTTTAAATGAACATTTCTGTTAATGAAGAGGATTAATTCCGATAGCATACTTTATTTTCAGAAGCTTTGACAGTGGAGGTAAAAAGCAAGAAACATGGACTTGACAAAAAGGACTATAGCAAGAAAAATCACTAAACATGAAATTAAAGGAGGTCGTACTAAAGTCAAGTGTGCATCCGTGCGGGCTACATGGTAGGTGGCAGAGGGGACGCCTGGTCTCTACCACAGTAACATAGGAAGAGGGAGGACCACTTGGCCTCCAGCACCGGAAGCAGCCAGGCATGTCGCTCCTGTCCCGCAGGCGCCTGGGATGGGCACTTAGCAATCGTCGGGCCCAGCTGCCAGCTCCCAGCCTGTCCTCAGAAGAAGGACCCCAGACGGGGACATGGAGAGGCGCATCTTGCTTGCCCACGTGATTGGTTGGGAAATGCTGCCTGGAGCGCTGTTCTGTCAGGGTCTTTGAGGCTTATCTGATCCTAACGGGAACAAGATCTGTACTAGGTTAACGTTGTTTGCCTTAGGAAAAGGAGGGCTAAGTGATGTGTGGTCCTGATGCTTCTGGAGTCCAACTCAGAAGTTCAAGTGAGGTTAAAGAAGGCTTCTTTTAAGAGCGGCATGTTTTATAACTTCTTCCCTTCTTCCTGTCCACACCGAAATTCTTTTAACAGAGAACATTTAATTCTGCTATTGGAATAAAATGCTTCCAAGCACAAAGTGATTCCCACTAAGGCAGGAATGTCGAAGGCTGACGTCATTTCTGGTAGAGCGGGATCAGAGAGCAGGACCCGGGAGTGTGCGCAAGCAGAGGGGCAGAGAGGGGTATACAGGCGGCTAAGGCTGCGGGTCTCTGACTGGGGGAGCTTCCTGGTGGAGGTGGGACTCGAACCAGGGTGAAGGCC